>MJUT01058307.1:29237-45098 GCA_002080005.1 Gigantidas platifrons | reverse complement strand
TATATATAATTATATATTTTTATATATATATATATTACAATATATACAATAATACAATTTTTCAAATCATTATATATATATATTAGACGTTTGCATAATATACTTTATTTCCCGTGACTGCATAATGAATTAATTCATTATTCTATACAATATATTAAAAATTGCTGAGTTAGATTGCTGTCAAATTATAATATTAAGTATATATATACCATCTACACACGCTTATACACATGTCTTACGTCTATCCCTAGATTAAATCCTTACGAGACAAGGAAACACTACGACTATTGAAGCTCTTTTTTTAAGGAGTGGATGTAGTCGAGTGGTCTAGGGCGCTGGAGGTAAGGCTAAGGGAATGGTGCTGCAGTGTATCAATGGTATGAGTTCAAATCCCGTCGAGGGAAGAATACAAATTTGACAGTTTCAAAATCTAATTCTAACACTGTTTGGTTTAATTTTCATATATATAAATCTCTGTTAAATATTAAGCTGCATGTATTTCATATTAAATATCGATGCACGTGGTCGGGATCGTTATCGGGACCCGGTCATCATGTTTTTGGTATGTTCCCTCACGCTATGGTTACATATAGACAAGCACTAAAATGACGATAAAAGCATCATTTCTTAACCAATAAAATGTTTGTAATAATATAACACACCTAATTCCGGGCATTGCGTTTTTCCATTGGGTATTTCGGTAACTTTGACGGGCATTTCAGTAATTCGAGGTACCCGAAAAACACTGACCTGTCACAAGTCACTGACAAACTTTATCACATAATGTTGTACACCGCGCCATGGTCGAGATTCTAACTCACAACGTCAGTGATGATAGGCACTGATTCATACATGTAGGAAGTTGTTAAATATAATCCAACTACCATACGATCACGGCCCTGACGGCCCCTTAAAGATTTTCAGAGACTTGCAGCAAGTCAGTAGCTTCTTCTGTGAAAAAATCTCTGATCAACTCAAAGTGAAATATGGCAAATGCAAGTTCATAAAAATATGAACATTAATAATTCCAGGGGGTGCATTTGAGGAAGTGAAATAGATTTACACCTGAGTTCACCCCCGATTTCTTAGTGGGGTTCGATTCGTGTTACTCGATTTTTAGTTTTATGTGTTTGTTTTGTAGATCATTGTTTGTCCTTTTGTCCTTTTTCTTTTGGTCATTGTGTTGTCTGTTCTTCAATAAACGAATTGTAACTACCCCTTTGGTATCTTTAAACTCTTCTTATATCTACGATTGCAATCAGTGCTAAATTGATTTTTGATTGGAAGAGAGACTGTGCAGGTCTTTTGATTGTTTATATCTGTTGATCAATCGTTAGTTTGTTTTGTAGAGTTTTGTGCATCATTTTTTGCTCCTTTACTTTGGGTAAATTGTGTCGTCTGTCAATTTTTTCTTTCTAACAATTTCAGGAGCATCGAGGCTGCGATCGTATGGTAGTCGGGTTTACCACTACATTTGGATTCAGTGCCTATCACCATTGATGTTGTGAGTTTGAATCTCGATCAGGGCGAGGTGTACAGCATTATGTGATAAAGTTTGTCAGTGACAGTGACAGTGTCAGGTCGGTGGTTTTCTCCGGATTCTCCAGTTTCATTTAGAGTTCATGAACAAAAATTACTGGGATACATGACAAAATTCTTGGATGGACGATATGCATTAAAAATGTAGTTTATTTTCTGATTTTTTTCTCAATATTACAAAATAGAATAAAATCATAACAATTGAATATATGTGGATCCTGATCATGAGCTCTTGCAGGATATGTGGATAAAATGCATCAATATTTCAATAATCAAAACAATAGAATATATGTGGATCATGAGCTATTACAGGATCTGTGAATAAAATGCATCAGTATTTCAATAATCAAAACAATATAATATATTCCGATCCTGAGCTCTCACAGGATATGTGGTTAAAATGCATCAATATTTCAACAATAAACCAGAAGCTCAGTGGGCCGAGCCTGTGTCGCTAACCTTTCATTCTGCTTTGAGGAAACTTAATACAGAGCCTTCCATAGGTGTTTCCTACCAAGAAATTTCAGAGAAGAAGACTTTTAGAAATCAACCAACCAGAAACAAGAATTGCCTATGGCAGCCATGTTTGTTAACAGATCGGGATGAAATTTGCAATCGTTATAGAGGACCTTCCATAGATGCTCTCAACCAAGTTTCGGTTCAATTGGCTGAGCAGTTTCAGGGAAGAAGATTTTCAGAAATCGACCAATCTGAAACAAGAATTGCCTGTAACATCAGCAATCTTTATAGAGAACCTTCCATAGATGCTTCCTACCAAGTTTCGGTTCCTTTGGTAAAGTGGTTTCAAAGGAGAAGATTTTTAGAAATCCACCAATCAGAAACAATAATTGCCTGTGTCGGGACGAAATGAGCAATGTTTATAGAGGACCTTCCATACATGCTTTGTACCAAATTGCAGTTCATTTGGGAAAGCGGTTTCAGAGAAGATTGTTTAGAAATCAATCAATCAGAAAAAAGAATGGCCTGTGGCGGCCATGCTTGTTAACGGATTGGAACTAAATGAGCAAACTGTATAGAGGACTTGCCAAGGATGCTTCCTACAAAGTTTTGATTCATTTGGCTAAGCGGTTTCAGAGGAGAAGATTTTTTAGAAATCAACCAATCAGAAACAAGAATGGCCTGTGGTGGCCATGTTTGTTAATGGATCGGGACAAAATGACCAATCTTTATAGAGGACTTCCCATAGATGCTTCCTACCAAATTTCCGTTCATTTGGGAAAGTGGTTTCATAGGAGAAGATTTTTCTTAGAAATCAACCAATCAAAAACAAGAATGGCCAGTGGCAGCTATGTTAGTTAACGGATCGGAACTAAATGAGCATTCTTTATAGAAGACATTCCAAGGATGCTTCCTACCTAGTTTTGATTCATTTGGCTAGGCGGTTTCAGAGATTTTTTAGAATTCAACCAATCAGAAACAAGAATGGCCTCTGGCAGCCATGTTTGTTAACGGATCGGGATAAAATGAGTAAATTTTATAGAGGGCCTTCCATAGATGCTAACTACCAAATTTCAGTTCATTTGGGAAAGCGGTGTCAGAGGAGAAGATTGTTTTAGAAATCAACCAATCAAAACAAGAATGGCCTGTGGTGGCCATGTTTGTTAACGGATCGGAACTAAATGAGCAATCTTTATAGATGGACCTTCCAAGAATGCTTCCTACCACGTTTTGATTCATTTGGCCAGGAGGTTTCAGAAAACATTTTTATAGAAATCAACCAATCAGAAACAAAAATGGCATGTGGCGGCCATGTTTGTTAACGGATCGCGACAAAATGAGAATTCTTTAAAAAAGACCTTCCATAGATGCTTCCTACCAAGTTTCAGTTCATTTGGCTGAGGGGTTTCAGAGAAGATTAAAATGTGAAAAGTTAACGGACGACAGACGCCAAGTGATGGCAAATGCTCACTTTCCTTTGGCAACGTGAGCTAAAAACAATTGAATATATACAGATCATGAGCTCTTACAGGATATGTGGATAAAATGTATCAATATTTCAACAATCAAAACAATAGAATATATGCGGATCATGAGCTCTTACATGATTTGTGGATAAAATGCATCAATATTTCAATAATCAAAATTACTATGTCTCCAGATACATAAACCAACTAGGAAGAACTGTTTTAGATACCTAAAACTTATGTCTCCCCTTAATGCGGCCATCTGTACAACAATAAGTTACACATTATGAGTTCAATGATACTATTTAAAAAGCAATTATTTGACCTTGAGGTCAAATGTCAAGGTCCCATGAAGGTCATTATGGTACAGGACACACCGCCTTATGGTCATGCACCCACATACCAAATATCATTGACCTATCTCGAACGACAAACATGTTATGGCCTAGACAAGAAAATACTATTTAAAAAACAATTATTTGACCTTGAGATCAAAGGTCAAGGTCCCACGAAGGTCATTACGGTATGCGACACACCGCCTTATGGTCATGCACCCACATACCAAATATAATTGACCTACATGGAAAGACAAAAAAATTATGGTCCAGACAAGCTTCGCTGAGAAGAAGCAGAAACAGAAGAAAAAATCAGACTAAAACAATATGTCTCCCTTCGTTCGAAGGGGAGACATAATTACAGCAGTAATTTTTGTTTACAATTTTATAGTTGTATTTATGTAAATAGTTTAATGTTATCAAAGTTTTGACTTGTATTTTCATGAGTTAGAGAGGGTTGTTCAATGAGTTAGGTAGTTGGATTTTACCTAATCACCAATACAGCATGGGTTCGTGCCCGGCTTTGTAAATTACAAAAAGGGTGCACTTGACTCGCAGCCGCAAGTGATAAAGTTTACCAGTTGCTTGCCCATGGTCGGTGGTTCTCTCCGGCTTTCTCCACCACTAAAACTGGTCGCCGATATAGCTGAAATATTGCTGAAAGAGGCGTTAAACACCAAAAATCAATTCAAAATCAATGAAATATTGTTAACTATGTTATTATGTATTGTATATATATAATATCTTCTTTTAGTGGATATTTTTGTGTCAATAATGGTATTTGTTTTTTAACTAAGCACTATGGTTTGGTTTGGGTTATGGTGTTAAATGCCACTTTCAACAATATTTCAGTTATATTGTGGTGGTCAGTTTTATTCGTGGAGGAAACCAGAGTATCTGGAGAAAACCACCAACCTGTCGCAAGACACTGACGAACTTTATCACATAATGTTGTATCGAGTACACCTCGCCCGAGCGGGATTCTAACTCGCAACTTCAGTGGTGATAGTCATTGATTACATAGGTAGTTACAAATTCAACTACCGTACGATCACCTCCACGATGCAACTTCCCCCATATTATATAATGTTTATCTTAATACCAAATCAGTTTACAAGATATTTTTTCCTGCCATGAGTTATTAGATCTCTAAAACATTTAATAAAGTACTGATCAGGCCCTTGTTGTGATTTTTTAGCCTTTAAATAGTTGTCATATTTTAACGATTGTAAAGGAGCTAACACAGAGAGATCAGTTTTGTCTGTTTTCACTGGAATAAGTCTGGCATTTTTTTCTTGGAAGGTCAATGTTTCCATCGTGGCAATAATCAATAAAAACTTTTCAAGCTCTGCTTCGACAAAATTCTGTGTCACAAAAACAAATAAATATCTACAACTATCAAAAAGCTTAGCGGGTGATTCAAATACAGATGTTCCAAGCTGTAGATTTTCATATATTGTAATGTCTATATTTAAATCTGGATTTTCCCTTTCCATATTTGTGATGAATTCTATAGCTGCATCTCTATCATCTTCAGCATGAAGTACAACTCCATCATACATATCTGTGGATTTAAAGAAAACAAAAATATCATAACTGTATGAAGATCAAATCAGAACTTGCCTTTTAATATCAAACTGAAATAACAAATGACACTATATAGTATATTAGGCCTGTGTGTGAACATATTATACCTGGCTGTGAACATATCAGACCTGTATATGAATATGTAAAACCTGTCCTTGAAAATATCATACTTATCTGTGAACATCGACATGTCTGTGAATATATCAGACCCAGCAGTGAGAATATCAGACCTGGCTGTGAGCATATCAGACCTGTGTGTGAGCATATCAGACCTGTGTGTGAGCATATCAGACTTGTTTGTGAGCATATCAGACTTTTACATACACAAATGTATCATAATCATATCTGTCTGTGAACAAATAGATCTGTTTGTGAACATATAAGGCATGTATTCATATCTGCCCTTATATTACCTGTCTGTGAACATATTAGACTTGTACATGAACATAGACTTGTCAGTGAATATGTCATTTCTGTCTGTAAGTATATCTGACCTGTCTGAACATATTACACTTGCGCATGAATATATCAGATCTGTCTATGAACATATTAGACTTGTGTGTGAACATATCAACTGTCATATAAACTTGCCCATCCATCCACCCATCCTTGTATTGTCATTGTGTTTGCTTTTTGTGTTTGTCGCATCGTTTGCATTTATAATCTCATTAATTTATTCTGTGATCATCTCTCTCAATCCAGTCGAACGAAACGTCAGCATCAATTTCGAGTATTTGTCAATAAACAAAAATACTTCTACTTTAGTTGTCTCCTATATCAGGGGGATTCATAGTGTTGTTCACAAGTCAATAATAGGACTATTCAGTGGTGAAAATATGCTTGGTTCATACTGATGGGTATTTTCGACCTATGCAATTATAATTGAAATATATTCAAGAAGAGTTTGAAGATGCCAAAGGGGTAATCAGAATCCGTATATCAATCGACTGATTGTGCTTAGCGCCACTTTCAGCAATATTTTAGCTATATCATGACGACCAGTTTTAGTGGTGGAAGAAGCTGGAGTACTCGGAGAAAACCACCAAGCAACTGGTAAACTTTATCACTTGAGGCTGCGAGTCGAGTGCACCTTTTTTGTAATTTACAAAGCCGAACGCGATGGCACGCCGTGAAGTTTTCTGGATGTTCAAGGGAACTTGGCATAGTGAAAAGTAGTTTGAATATACAAAAACTGCATTCTTGAACAAAATACAAAAATAATTGAAATAATTTATTAATCAAAATGACATTATTTGTGTGTTTTGTTTATTTACAACTGAAAAATAGCACACAAAAGTTTGTGCTTTTAGATTTCAGTACATCGTTGAGAATCATCATAACATTCACGGACACTGCAACTCAAAGTGAGGCTTACATGTGGACAAAATCAATTTTCCTAAAACAAATGGTCTCTGAGGCTAATACAAGGCGGACTTTACTTCCATTTCTAACACTGGTGTTTTGATTACTTACTACAATCAAGTAGAAAATGGATTTGATTTGATTTGATTTATTGTGTGTAACGCCACTTTCAGCAATATTTCAGCTATATCATGGCGACCAGTTTTAGTGGTGGAAGAAGCTGGAGTACTCGGAGAGAACCATCGACCATGGACAAGCAACTGGAAAGCTTTATCACTTGCGGCTGCAAGTCGAGTACACCCTTTTTGTAATATATAAAACCGAGCGCAAACCCATTCCATAATTGGTGATAGGCTTATATGAGTTGTTAGGTAATCCAACTACCTAACTCATTAAGCCACCCGGGCCCTAGTAGAAAATGGATGTAGATTCCATTGCTACAAGAACACAATCGACTAAGTAAAATTTGGCCCGTTCTAGTATCAGTACAGTTATACGACAGATTTATGAAAGATATTTTATTGTTGTTTTAAATGGTTTTTGAAGTTTCAAATGTTGTACCCCATAGTTAGTAATAGTTGCAGTCCTTTTAAAGATACATGTTAGTGGTTGATTTTAATTGATATTTCAAAATCTGCTTTCAAAGGTTTTGTAAGCCTTTTTCGTTAAATGCTCATCTATATATGCCTTGCTAAAATTGGCGATGACTTTTTTTGGTCTTTTGTTGAATGTGCAATTGGTTTGGTTTATGGTGTTTAACGCCACTTTCAACAATATATCAGTTATATCGTGGCAATCAGTTTTATTGGTGGAGGAAACTGGAGTACCCGGATAAAACCACTGACCTGTCAATAAAACTGACCGCCATGATATAACTGTAATATTGTTGAAAGCAGGGCTTTCAATAGAAGCCGGTAGCCGGCGATTTTCGCCGTTTATTTAGAGAAAGACCGCCGGCTATTTTGTTGAATTTTTTTTTTTTTAATTTTATTTCAATCATGTCAATATTGTTGTCGTGTTTCGATAATAAATCTATATTTACGGCGCTTTATTTATATATTTTTTTTTGCTTCCTGGAATAACAGTTTTCCGATATACTGTTTAATATACACGTTTTTTTCATTGGTCGAGAGAGATGTTCAGGACTAGTACTGTATCCCAGTGATTCCCAAACAAATCCGGTAAAAATAAATTTGGTCCGGAAAACATTGGTTTCCACCAGATCGACCATCCAGTATAAAATACAGGGTTTGTTGTATAATAGAGCCCCGTTTGATCTCCAATTTGTCCATAATTTATTTTGATTAAAACTAAAGTGAAATGCCAGATCAAAACTCTTTTCTTGTAGCATTTCTCCATGCTTTGATGAAGTTCAAGGACATTCACATTGACGAAATTAAAGTCGCAATCTCAGAAATGCTTTATTGAACGAAAATATCAATATTTGAAATTATAAGTACAATGCCTTCCCGGGAAAGACGTTTGAAAGAAAGTGGCAAAGGAAAACAAAAGTTTGACATCGTATTTTTCAACTTCGTAAGTTGATAAAAAAAAATGAGTTATTTCCCTTTGTTATATGTATATACTTGAAACAAACCAAAATTAACAAAATCTAAATATGCCATTTACAATATTTTATTATCAAACACAATAAAACCACTTAAGTTTAATCTGAAATAAAAACCTGTCTTCTTAAACTGAAACAAAGACAATATTTAGCAACAACCAGTTCTATGCATTACCTGTAGTAATAACACACATGCGTAAATAGACATCCATTACATGTACTTCTTCTTCCATATGTATTGACGTCCAGGTTTGGACCACCAAGTATATAACTTGTACTTATATGCACCTTATTTACACCCACAATAGCAAATAATTAAAAATTTCGGATAAAAGGTAAAAATAAACCAGTATGGTTGTATCCAATATTATAGATATTTTGACAAATCTTACAGTTATACCAGTGTTGTGTACAATACTGGTATAAATTGATCCATAATTTGCATAAGATCAATTATATCAAATTTTGTTCTACTTTGGGTTATTGTTTCCTTTTTTCTAGACAACATTCTTTATTTTGAGTAGAAACCAAAATGAAGCAAATGAACCACAGATTAACAGCTATATCATGGTACTTTATACAGCAAGTCATGAAATATTTTAAGTAACATAAGAAAATTACCTGTAGACATTTTGGGAATAAATTTTAATCAGGGAGTAGACATTTTGGGAAAAATATGTCTAATCAACCAAAATTGACCTGTAGACATTTTGGGATGACCCCAGATTAACACATTAAAGAGAATATTAATTGGCGCATTTCTCCACCTACTTTTTGGAAATATCCTGCTACTTCAAAATTTATTGAAAGCCCTGTGAAAGTGGCATTAAACACCATCAAATCATTCAATATTAAAAACACCATGACTTGTTGTTATAGAAACTAACCACACAATGTACAATGACCTGTTGCTATGGAAACTGATCATACAATGTATATGGTCAAAGATGGCTGACAGAATAGAAGCTTTAAAAAAAACATTTTTTAAATCTAAATATCTTTTAGGAAGAACAATCATGTGTTAGGGCCATCAAATCCTTAAATTCCTTGGTAAATCCTTAAATTTTAAGCATTTTCAGCTGAAATTCAGTGTGACCGTAACGGATTAAGGATGACCGCGTGAATTTAAGGATGGCCGCGTGAATTTAAGGATGACCACGTGAATTTAAGGATTTACCAATTTTATCGATAATCTTATCTTATCTACAGTAAAATAAGTATTCGTCACCTTCGATTTTACGCTATATATTTCATATAAAACCACATTTTTCAAAAACATTATTGTGAAGTCATTTCTAAACCGATTTTGATCATTTTAACACCAGAAGAAGCAGAAATATTTAAAGATTATTTGCTTATTTTAGCATGATTTTCCGTTAGATTGCCTTTATTTTCTTATGATTTAAAGACAATTTTTGCTTTCTGACGTCAAATTTGCTTTATTATTTAATCAAAATAAAATCGGAAGAATCAACATTTGTGTTTAAATCACCAGAAAACAAAAACCATGCAGACAAAAATGACTATCAGATAAACAAATAAAATTCAAAGAATTCTGCGTGTCTTCAAATAGATTTAATAAAAATCTGCCCAGAGATAGCTTTGAAACATTTGAAAATTTGAAAAAATGTGGTTTTATATGAAATATATAGTAAAAAATCGAAGGTGACGAATGTCTTCCAGTCTTCGATAATTTTTAAAAGGGCTGTTTGACACCCGTATCCGGAACGAAAAGCTCACAAAAAGGGATGAAAATGGTTTTCAAAGAAAAAAGAGAGCTGATAAAAAATTGTTCGCTCAAAAAATTTTGAAATTGCTGGCAGAACACTTACTGGATGATAGTTTGTTTTGTCTAGCTGATTATTTTTGTTCTTGGGTAAAGGTTTGACTTGTGCAACTTTTAATTGATCTGGAAAAATGGATGTTTCTATTGATTTATTAATTAAAGATGTAACTGGACCTGTAACAACAGGCTTTGCAAGTTTAATCATTTTTGCCGAAATGCCTTCGAAACCAGCGGCTTTTTTTATATTCAATTTGTTTATCTGTTTATCGACAAAAGTTGGTGTGACAGGTTTGAATGTTAAAGTGTTTGTATTAGGTTTGTTTGTCTTTATAGCTTGTATACTTGGATGGTTCTCATCAATAACTGTATTTGGACTTCCAATACTTTTGGCTACATTTAGGGACCGACCATTTATCTTGCAGGGGGGGGGGGGGGGGNGTTTTTGTTTGTTCAGAAATTTTTTTCGGACAACACGAGAGTTAGAATATTTATTTTTTTTGTCGCGCAAAGCGTGACATTTTTTTCTAGAATATAACATTAGGTTATATGACAAAAACTCTGAATCAGATTATTTTTTTTCCTCCACCAAAATCAGAATATTTTTTTCAGCAACATTGGGAATCAGAATTTTGTTTTAGGAAAAAACCATAACCCCCCGCCCCCCCTTCAAGTTAAATGCTCGTTCCCTTATAAAAAAAAATCGCTAAAAATCTCAGATTCACAACTTCATTGTTCTCACTTAAGGTAATAGAGTTGTTTGTTTTTACTCCTTTGCTAGATAATAAAGGCTTTATAGTTGGCTAGAAGTCGCTTGACTTTGGTCCACCTGCACATCTTTCATAAAAATAATTATGAACAGACTATTTCTTCAGTTTATTTACAAAATTTGTCTGCTTTCTATAAGCTTCCCAGTTTTTGTTTGTTTTTTGCTTGAAAAAGTTATTGTGTAGCCTACTCTTTTTGTAAATTTCCTGTCGCAAACCTTTATTCATAAATGGTGCAGGATGTGTAATATATCTTCTTTTTTTCAGTGGTATATTTTTGTCGACTACCTTAATGAAAATTGTTTAAAATTGTGATAAGCTGTCTCAACATCAGAGTGTTCTGTTATTATATCTAGTTGTTCAGATTGTAGTTCTTGTAAGAATTTCTCATGGTCAAAATTTTTTGAAACTTCTGTATGTAACATAATTTTTTTTTTAATTTTGATATTTCACCCTTTAATTGTACAGATATCAAATTATGATAATCACTCAAACCACAGTTAAAATTTGTGGCATTCTGACATTTATTTGGTTTATTAGTCAAAATCACATCTATAAGTGTTGGTAAAGCATATTTTGTAAAACATGTTGCTTTTTTGATCAAATTTGAAAAATCAAAAATATCGCACACATTATTTAAAGGTGTACTTTTACTAGTATTGTCTGACAACATATTAAATCACCAAGTATAAGAATATTATCATATTTTACTGATAGCTGGTCAAAAGTTTTATAAAATCATTACTAAATTCTTTATCACTCATGGAGGGGGGTCTATATAGTCCACAAATGATCCATTTTTCATTTTTACGACTATTTCTGTGAAAATGGATTCTATAATTTTACATTCAAGTTTGTGTTTTTTGTCACTTGGTAAGTCTGATCTAATATAAGTTAGCTGTCCTGTCGGCTCTCCACAGATGGAAGTTCTCTATCTGAAATTGGTCACTGTTAAAAGATTCGTCTAACTTCGTTTCTCCAATAGTAAGCATATCACAGGTGTTGGATATTAGCAAATCTTTTATAAAACCAAATTTGTTTCTAAGACTATTAATGTTAATGTATGAGCATATAAATTTATTTGGGTGCTCTTTCTTTATATCTTTAAGTTCGTAAAAGATATCATCTACATTTTCATTTTGATTTTCGTTGTCAGAAACCATGTCAACACATATCGATTTATCGGAAAATGATTCTGAGAATCTGAAAGAGTTACATTCATTGCATACCCATGGGTCATCTGATCCACACATGTCTGTATATGTCGCGGGCGAAATGTTTGCACATTTTATGTGCCACCCATAGTAACAAGCATCGCATTGTACGGCTCGGTGTGTTTTTGTGACTGGTCTTTGGCATCCCCCACATGGATGATTGGTAGGGCCGGGGTTGACAGATATATCGTCACTGATTATCATAATAATAATTATTCTGTGATGCCTTTGCTTGAGGTCCACTGGGATAGATAAGGGACATCGTCTACTGTGTTTGAGATGATAAAATAGCATCAAGTACTTGTCCATTTCAAGTTCTTTGGCAAAGTTGATGTTGAGTAAACCATGAGTTTTTTTACATTGTGAGGAATTGAAAGTTATTTGATTGATGAGGTTTTTGGTCAACACAATATGCGTTTCCTCTTGGTAAATAGATAAGATGACAGTAAGTATTACCACTAGAGGCCGGTAGAGCATCATGATTCTAAATTGTCGAAACAACAAGCTGATCGATATTGTTTTTGTTTATACCGGAAGTAGATATAGAGGTGAGTATCAGTTGACTCAGGTGTATGATGTAATAAAAGTCAGATTTGACGCATTTACGATTCCAATTTGTGTCCTTAGAGCAGCCTTTCATTACATTGTCACTATATATATTTGATCTTTATTTTGTAAGAACTGATCTTAATCTTATTGATTATTTTTCATGGTATCAAGTGTTGATTTAACGATTCAAAATTATGTTTCCTTAACAAATATCATGGAATTCTATTAGTATCAAAATTGGGAAATTCGGTATATAAATACATCATTGAAATATATAAGATTTTAACCGTACCACTTTCATCACTTTCTTGAGGTATTGTAGATACATCTCCTTCATTTTCATTGTTTGATTTCATAGGTTTCTTTTTGGCACTTTGGTCCTGTTGAAATGTAGTGGGTCCAATCCATGATGTTCCACTGACTGGCTCAACTTGGGCAGACTGCTGAGCTGAAATATAGATAGTAAAGTATGAAAACTGGAATACCATAAATGTAAACATAAGTGAATGTTTTATACTTTGTTGTGTTTGCAGTGCAATGAAAACTAAACATGAAAAAAAAGTATCTTGAAAAGTATCATAATGAAAAACAAGGCTGCCTTTGATCTAATGAATATTGATATGACAATGTAAATTTCTTGCAAAAAAAAACAAAAAATTAGCAGGAGGATTTTGTTTCAGAAAAATTATCTCAGGAAATAATAAGAAATTCCCTCATGGAAGATCTGTGAGTATGGCTAGAACAAGTAACTTTTAGATGAGATGATGATGATATCTGTTTTGTACTAGACCAACACACTGAGTTTGATTTTTATTGTACTAACTCACTGAAACAACAGTCCACAGGAAGCTACAGCAATGTTGCCCCACTCTAAGATATATTAACCCGAGTATGAGTCAACATGTCTTTATTCCTGAATGCTGCATGGTTACTGAAGAAACAGCAAATATACATTTTATTGGTAAATTGGGTTGATCTGACAAGATCTACGACAATGAAGTCAAGCACACCAACAATGACATCACAGAAGCAGAAAATTAAACTATGGTAAACTTAGGATGCATAACTATTGCAAACAAACTTTATCACAAAAACTTAACATTTGTATATATGTAAAGGGGCCGTCTTAGTAGATTCTTACACAAGTCCATATTTGAAATCAGCTATATCTTCCTGTATGAGTGACGTGCCCTCGTTATTGTATGGTAAATTGGATTTATAACTACAAATGTACCTATGTAATCAGTGTTTATCACCACTAACATTTGTGAGTTCGAATCCCTCTCTAGCAAGGTGTACTCGTTACAATATTATATGATAATGTTTGTCAGTGGCATGCAACGCATTGTAACTGACCTTTAATTGTCATAACTGATCGCAACGTGTTGTAATTGACCTTTAATTGTCGTAACTGATCGTAACATGTTATATTTGACCTTTAATTGTCATAACTGATCGCAATGTGTTGTAATTGACCTTTAATTGTCAGAACTGATCACAATGTGTTGTAATTGACCATTAATTATCAGAACTGATCATAACATGTTGTAATTGACCTTATTAAGTTATTTAATTGTCATAACTGATCATAACGTGTTATAATTTACCTTTAATTGTCAGAACTGATCGTAACGTTTTCTAATTGACCTTTAATTATCAGAACTGATCATAACATGTTGTAATTGACCTCTAATTATAAGAACTAATCATAGCATGTTGTAATTGACCTTTAATTGTCAGAACTGATCGCAACGTGCTATAATTGACCTTTAACTGTCAGAACTGATCGTAATGTGTTGTAATTTAGCATTAATTATCAGAACTAATCATAATATGTTGTAATTGACCTTTGATTATAAGAACTGATCATCACGTGTTATAATTGACCATTAATTATCAGAACTGATCATAACGTGTTGTAATTAACAATTAATTATCAGAACTGATCATCACTTGTTGTTATTGACCTTTAATTTTCAGAACTGATCGTAACGTGTTGTAATTGACCTTTAATTTTCAGAACTGATCATAACGTGTTATTATCAACCTTTAATTGTCAGAACTGATCATAACCCAGTTAGGTAATTGAAAGTAAAGTGTGCTCGAATGGAATGTGGTAGATTGTGGATTCGATCCCAGATCAGGTCAAACAAAAGATTATAAAACTGGTATTAGCTATTTCTAAGCTAAACACGTAGCATTAAAGATAATTTAGATCAAATACTGGTTTGCTTGGCAACATGGTAATGTTTCCGATTGGTGCAACATGGCTATCTATAGACTAAGCCAGTAACTGTAAATTATTATTCTTTATTAAATTTGTTTCTTCCCTTTTCTGATAGGAATTGTTTAACCCCAGATTTAAATTAAATTTGTCTAAATTTTTAATGTTCTTTAAAGCATTTGACAACATATTCCAATCTTTTATTGCATTATAATAAAAAAGGTTAATGCTTGTTGCCCATTTATTGGTGGTACAAAAAAAGTTATACTTACAGGATCTTGTAAAAATACCATGACAATCTTTAATTTTAGTCTATTTTCTTTTATATGATATGGACTTTTGTTATTGTAGATTGTGTGTACATGACTGAGTCTTGTTGTTTGACTCTATTTTCTATATTTAACAAACCAATACGTATATGTTATCTGGATGTGAATTGATTGATACAGAAAATATCAGCCTGTTGAGCCATAATATGAAGTCTGCTGGCGAGTGAGTGAAGGAAACGAGCAACAAATTTCATATTCTGTCGAGCAGGCTAATATTTTTCAGCATCAATCATATTCACATTCAGATGACAAGCTTATCATTCTTAAATCAAACATAAACACGGATATATGGTCCATCTATAGTTTACGATATTTTTATTTTCGTGGGAAAATCACATGATTCAAATTATTTATCCGCAATAATTCCTTTAGGCTAAATACGCTTCAAAAATAGTTAAAAAATAGTTCGTAAGTAATTTGCAAATATACCATTCATTATTACAGTAAACGGTGTATTTTATAACATAACTTAATGAACATTTAACAAAACAGCATAGTTCAAATACAATGATTTAAAATAATGGAAATCTAAGTGATTCACCCATTTTCATTAGCGGTGTTTGTTTAAGAAATAATTATCCCATGTCATGTTTCATGCTCATTTTAACATGGGGAGGCATATAGTTATCGATATCTTACACCGAGCGATAGCGAGGTGTATAATTTAGACAAATATAATG
>MJUT01058307.1:17656-28659 GCA_002080005.1 Gigantidas platifrons | reverse complement strand
TAGTAACAGCAGCCATCTTGAATGGAGGGCGGGGCTGTCGGACATAATTGTGAAAGGGAGTCTCCCAAGGACTATCCCTGCCAGGTTTGGTTTAATTTGGCTTAGCGGTTTCGGAGGAAAATATTTAAATGTTATTTTTTATCAAAATATGCCTAATTTGAATATCGGTATAATTCGGCTGAAAGAAAAAAATTCACAGAAAAATCCGGAATATATGTTAAACTACTCATTTCCATGTAGCTGCAGTAAAAATTTGAGCTCATTTAGATTTCTAATAAAGCAGCAAATTGAAGGGACAATTGAAGAAATTTCTATTTTTAGTAACAGCAGCCATCTTGAATGGAGGGCAGGTCTGTCGGACACAATTTTGAAAGGGGCCTACCCAAGGAACATCCCTGCCAGGTTTGGTTTAATTTGGTTGAGGGGTTTCAGAGAAGAAGATTTAAATGTGAAAGTTTACGACGTACGACGGACGAACGGACGACGACGGATGCTAAGTGATAGCAAAAGCTCACACGACCTTTGGCCAGGTGAGCTAAAAACAGTATATTTCGAAATTATGTTTCAGGAAATCAGAAACATGTTTCGTCATGCTACTGCAACATACAGTTCAATCAACCACAATAGACATATTTAGAGAACAGTTGTCCTAGACCCAATACATATGTAATTAAAAATTTGTGTTTTAAAACTAATCAAGAATAAAACAAATATTCTTACTTGGTAGGATTTCAGTAAATATGTTCAAGTCGACTTTCACTACTTTAGGTGTATCAGTATCAAGTTGACAAACTTCTACAATTTTAGCAAGGAATGATCTCACTGCTGACTTAAAATCATCATAATTTGATAATATATGTTCTGGAACTATTGTTCTAATGACCAACGATCCTGTGTCAACACTCTCAATTTGAAAACATCCCAGTATAGAACAGCAATATTTTTGTAATGTATCCTTAATTTTTGATACATTCCATGTATCTGGTGTTGCAAGCTTCCATTCCACACAGCACTTATCTGAAACAAAATAACATGACATTATCATATACAGTAATTTCTTATCAGTACAATTTAATACACATTAGATGTTTGTTGGATTTTTTTTTGGCGATACATCTAACAACATTCCGGTAACTTTTTTGTCAACTTTGACCTCGTCCAACCATATGCAAAATATTTAAATATATTGACCGATCTGACAACATCTCTCGACGTATACTCGGTGTGCAATATATCAAAATTTGGAAGGATCGTCGCTGATTGGTCAATTTGATATATGACTGCTGATGTGATATTGCTAGCATCAATTTGGTGACTAGGATACTGGAAAATATCGGTCAGTGTGATGTAACATTATGTTGTTTAATATTGATAAAAACAATAACATCAATTTTGAAAGTCTTGACATACATACATTTAATCACTAGTATCATAGCTCGTCCTATCAAACTTGTTGTGATACTATACAATTATTGTACTGCATTGAGTGCAGAGTGCAATATGATGCACTGTGGAGCACTGAAGGCCGAAGGCTGTGGTCAATAATGCTTTTCAGTGCTCTATAACAAATCATATTGCACAAAATGAAGTGCTGTAATTGTTTTATTACATTGAACATACCATTTTTTTTGTATACCTGGATCCCCGCTAAATGTTTGTGTTTGTGTGACGTCATTGCAACGAATGTAGAAAAACGATTAGCTGCTAAATTTAAACCGTTCCATATGAAAACCTGCCGTGCAATATGACAATTAATCACAATGTAATAATAAATGTAATAACATGATAATATCTGTTGTTATATTTTACAAAGATTAAATAAAATAATATTACAAGAAATGTATACTATCGTTGATTTGTTTTCTGATAGTAGATTTCTCAGAGCAATCTCACATCGAAGGCAAAACCTGAGATGTGACATATGATGGGAAATCCATTTAGAGCAAAATATATCAATGATACTATGTTTATCAATGATTAGGTAACGCGACATCATTATAACCGGATATTTTGAAGGTCGAGACAGACATTATTGCTAGTATCGCAGCAAGTCCAAGAGGACAAGCGGAGATACTAGTGACAATATTTGTTGAGATCTTCATAATCAGTGTAATTGTTTTTATAGGTGACGTCAAAATGTGGTTGACTGATAATTTTCAATATCAGAGTCAGTTCTTGCCCATGCGATTTAAGATTGACCTAATATTTTTGTGGATCAAGTTCAGTTCAGAGGTCCAGACTTTTTCAGAGGCACACATTAAAGGGAAAATGTCCAATTGGCAGACAATATGTTATTATTTGTTTTATTATACCAAAACTACTCAAAGATGTTCAATATTTGACTGTTTTGTTTTGTAGACAGCAAAATATTTTCTGGTATAAAAAATACAATTACATAACTGGACTGTAAAAAAACGGATTTTAAATACACTTTCAGTTGTAAGGGGTTGTAGACATGGTGACAACATATTGTCTCCCTCTACATTATAGATGTTTATGTTGTCCATCGTGTTAATTCCCTTGTCAGCAAATTGTCCATAAACATTCAAATTATCTTTCTACTTGTATATAGTAACTAGAGGCTCACATGAGCCTGTATCGCTCACCTGACATAACTAAGTCCTCTTAAGAATGTCTGCATGCCGAATACATCTAAGTTACTATTCAAATCAAATAGGGTTCTTTGTTAAAACTATGTCTGCTCATGGCAGCCATCTTGGATGGAGGTAGTAGTCACCGGACACAATTTTAAAAGTATACTACCCAAGGACCATCCATGCCATATTTGCTTTAAATTGGCTGACTGGTTTCAGAGTGAAGACTTTTATACAATTTTCCCATAGGGTTCTATGTTAAAACTATGTCAGCTGACTGCGGCAATCTTGGTTGGAGGTTGGACTCACAGGACATAATTTTGAAAGTTGACCACCTTAGGACCATTCATGCCATGTTTGCTTTAAATTGAATTGGTGGCCATCTTGAATTTCCGATCAGCAAACGATTCACAAGTTTAGTACAGGATCACCCAATGATCATTCCTGTAAAGTCACAATTCAATTGGCTTAGTGGTTTCTAACAAGAAGATTTTTAAAATTTCGACCAATCAGAACACATTATGGGCCATGGCAGCCATGTTGGATTTCCGATCAGCGCCAAAAACAAAAATCTTGTATATGACCATCTAATGAACATTTCCGCCAAGCTTGGTTCAAATCTGTTTCGTGGTTTCAGAAAAAAAGATGAAAATGTGAAATTCCCGTAGGGTCCAATGTTAAACTAAGTCTAGTCATGGCGGCCATCTTGAATTTCCGATCAGAAAATGATTCAGAAATTTAGTACAGGACCACCAAATGATCATTCCTGTAAAGTCACAATTCAATTGGATCAGTGGTTTCTAATAAGAAGATTTTTAAAATTTCGACCAATCAGAACACATTATGGGCCCTGGCAGCCATGTTGAATTTCCGATCTGTGCCAAAAAACAAAAATCTTGTATATGACCATCTAATGAACATTTCTGCCAAGTTTGGTTCAAATCTGTTTCCTGGTTTTAGAAAAAAAGATGAAAATGTGAAATTCCCATAGGGTCCAATGTTAAACTAAATCTAGTCATGGCGGCCATCTTGAAAATCCGATCAGCAAATGATTCATAAATTTAGTACAGGATCACCCAATGATCATTCCTGTAAAGTCACAGTTCAATTGGCTCAGTGGTTTCTAATAAGGAGATTTTTAAAATTTCGACCAATCAGAACACATTATGGGACCTGGCAGCCATGTTGGACTTCCGATCAGCGCCAAAAACAAAAATCTTGTATTTGTCCATCTAATGAACATTTCTGCCAAGTTTGGTTCAAATCTGTTTCGAGGTTTCAGAAAAAAAATATGAAAATGTGAAATTCCATAGGGTCCAATGTTAAACTAAGTCGAGTCATGGTGGCCATCTTGAATTTCTGATCAGCAAACGATTCACAAGTTTAGTACAGGATCACCCAATGATCATTCCTGTAAAGTCACAATTCAATTGGCTTAGTGGTTTCTAACAATAAGATTTAAAAATTTTGACCAATCAGAACACATTATGAGCCCTGGCAGCCATGTTGGATTTCCGATCAGCGCCAAAAACACAAATCTTGTATATGACGATCTAATGAACATTTCTGCCAAGATTGGTTCAAATGTGTTGCGTGATTTCAGAAAAAAAGATGAAAATGTGAAATTCCAATAGGGTCCAATGTTAAACTAAGTCGAGTCATGGCAGCCATCTTGGATAAGCGATCGGCACAAAAATAACAAATTTTGTAGAGGACCATCCAGTGATCATTTCTGTAATGTTACAATTCCATCGGCTAAGTAGTTTCTGACAAGAAGATTTTCAAAGTTTCAACCAATCAGAACACATTATTGGCCCTGGCGGCCATGTTGGATTTTCGATCTGCACCAAAATAACAAATTTAGTAGAGGACCTTCCAATGAACATATCTGCCAAATTTGGTCCAAATCATGTCAGTGGTTTCAAAGAAGAAGAAGAAAGTATGAAAAGTTTACAGACGCCGACTACGACGACGACGGACGCAAAGTGATGACAAAAGCTCACCTTACCCTTTGGGTCAGGTGAGCTAAAAAAATATACAGGGTATAATAATAGCTATTATTCTGTGTAAAGATCAAAGGGAAAATGTACCAATCATAGATAAACATAAATACATTGTATAAGAGGTTCAAACAGGAGCTAAAATATTGAGGACATGTATGCACATAGAATTTCATTATGTTTTCTTTGTTTAGGTCTTACTTTCATTTTTTGACTGTGTACTTTGTGGCTGAGCTGTCTGGGGTGTACTAGTTGCACATTCGGTTATATACCAGAGGCTCTCAAGAGCCTGTATCGTTCACCTGGTTATAAAAAGAACCAATTGGTCCTATGTAAAAACTATGTCCTGTGGTGGTGGCCATCTTGGATTTCAGATCGGTATAAAAAACCAAATGTTGTAGAGTACCCTCCAATGATCATTCCTGGGAAGCTTGGTTTAAATTGTCCAAGTGGTTTCAGAGAGGAAGCGTTTTAAGACACTTTTCCCATAGGGTCTAATGTTAAACTAAGTCCTGCTGTAGCTGCCATCTTCCATTTTATATGGGAACAAAATACTAGTACCTAAACTTTGTAGAGGACCATCAAATGAACATTACTGTCTAGTTTGGATTCAGTCTGATTTGTACTTTCTGAGAAGAAGGCATTTGAACATTTTCCCATAGGGTACAATGTTAATCTATGTCCTGCGGTGGAGGCCATCTCGGATTTCCGATCGGCATACAAAACAGAAACTTTGTAGACGACTTTCCAATGATCATTCCTGGGAAGTATAGTTTCAATTGTCAAGGTGGTTTCAGAGAGGAAGCATTTTGAAAAAAATAAAATTTTCCCTTAGGGTCCAATGTTAAACTAAGTCCTGCAGTAGCCGCCATTTTGAATTTCATATCGGAACAAAAAACCTAAAGTTTGTAGAGGATCCTTCAATGACCATTTGTGTACAGTTTGGCTGTAATCATATTTGTAGTTTCTGAGAAGAAAGCATTTGAACATTTTCCCATAGGGTCCAATGTTAATTTATGTCCTGCAGTGGAGGCCATCTTGGATTTCCGATCGGCATAAAAAGCAGAAACTTTGTCGAGGACCTTCTAATAATCATTCCTGGGTAGTTTGGTTTCAATTGTCCAAGTGGTTTCACAGAAGAAGCGTTTTGAAACATTTTCCCCATAAGGTCCAATGTTAAACTATGTCCTGCCATAGCCGCCATTTTGAATTTCATATCGAAACAAAAAACCTAAAGTTTGTAGAGGACCATCCAATGAACATTCATGTACAGTTTGACTTTAATCACATTTGTGGTTTCTGAGAAGAAGGCATTTGAACATTTTCCCATAGGGTCCAATGTTAATCTATGTCCTGCGGTGGCGGCCATCTTGGATTTCCGATCGGCATAAAAAACAGAAAATGTGTAGAGGACTTTCCAATAATCATTCCTGGGTAGTTTGGTTTCAATTATCCAAGTGGTTTCAGAGAAGAAGCGTTTTGAAACATTTTCCCCATAGGGTCCAATGTTAATCTAAGTCCTGCCATAGCAGCCATTTTGAATTTCATATCGGAACAAAAAACCTAAAGTTTGTAGAGGACCACCCAATGAACATTCATGTACACTTTGACTTTAATCACATTTGTGGTTTCTGAGAAGAAGGCATTTGAACATTTTCCCATGGGGTCCAATGTTAATATATGTCCTGTGGTGGCGGCCATCTTGGATTTCCGATCGGCATAAAAAATCAGAAATTTGTAGAAGACCTTCCAATAATCATTCCTGGGTAGTTTGGTTTCAATTGTCCAAGCGGTTGCAGAGAAGAAGCGTTTTGAAACATTTTCCCCATAGGGTTCAATGTTAATCTAAGTCCTGCCGTAGCCGCCATTTTGAATTTCATATCGGAACAAAAAACCTAAAGTTTGTAGAGGACCATCCAATGAACATTCATGTACAGTTTGGCTTTAATCATATTTGTAGTTTCTGAGAAGAAGGCATTTGAACATTTTCCCATAGGGTCCAATGTTCATCTATGTCCTGCGGTAGCGGCCATCTTGAATTTCCGATCGGCATAAAAAAACAGAAACTTTGTAGAGAACCTTCCAATGATCATTCCTGGGTAGTTTGGTTTCAATTGCCCAAGTGGTTTCAGAGAAGAAGCGTTTTGAAACATTTTTCCCATAGGGTCCAATGTTAATTTAAGTCCTGCCGTAGCCGCCATTTTGAATTTCATACCGGAACAAAAAACCTACAGTTTGTAGAGGACCATCCAATGAACATTCATGTACAGTTTGGCTTTAATCATATTTCTAGTTTCTGAGAAGAAGGCATTTGAACATTTTCCCATAGGGTCCAATGTTAATCTATGTCCTGCGGTGGCGGCCACCTTGGATTTCCGATCGGCATAAAAAACAGAAACTTTGTAAAGGACATTCCAATGATCATTCAGTTAGAGTTTGGGTTCAGTCAGTTCATTAGTTTCAGAGAAGAAGATCTTTGAAATTTCAGCCAATCAGAGCATATTATTGGCCCTGGCAGCCATGTTGAATATCCGACTTGAACGAAAAACAGAAACTGTGTAGAGGACCATCCAAGGAACATTCCTGCTAAGTTTGGTTCAAATTGGCCAAGTGGTTTCGGAGAAGAAGCTTGAAATGTGAAAAGTTTACAGACGACAGAGGCCAAGTGATGACATGTACAATAGTTCAGATGGACCTTTGGTCCAGATGAACTAAAAATGTAACTCTATAAGCTATCTGACTCAATAAAAGTATTAACTGCAACCAAATATACAAAAATCAGTCAAAGATGCTATGTATTTTTAAACAATGCCATTATAGTGATCTAATTATGAATTTGCATATTTAAAAGTGGCGGTAAACACCATAATCCTTATCAATAATTGTATTTCATTGTTTTGCTGCATAATTTGTGAACAACTGTAGTAGTTGGATTTTCAATCGACTAACACATGTCATGTGGTGTACTCAGTGCACACTATAAGTTATTTACGTTCCAATCTGTAGATATAGCGATTTGAACACCCTGAAATAGCCAAGTACACCCTGAGGCACAGCTGAAGGCTGTACAGGCTACTGAAGGGTGTTAAAATCTCCATATCTACAGATAGGAACGTAGATAATGAATTGATCTCCGGTAATATAGTCAAAAATAACACACTTTGGACCCCGGCGGCCCATGTAAAAGTGACGTTTTCTTTGTTTTTGGAAAGAATCAGTACAAAATAGGAAAGTTTCTAGTGTTTTTACTGGTATAGGGTACTACCAGAACCCTACAGTTGATTAAAGTAACAGCTTTATATTCAATATATAGCCTAAATTAACTAAATTTGATCTTGGAGCGCAATGTCGCGAGCCTTAATGCCATATTATCTCCGTTTTGAAAATGATAACAACAATTGATTGGTTAAATGGCTAGTTACACCCGGTAATATGGCCTAGCAACACCTGGGAATGTTTTTTTTCAACCAGGGTTTTAACCAATCAAAAGTTGTTAAAATTTTCAAATCGGGGATAATATATGATATATCCTGGGGTTTTATGGTGCTACTGCACTTAATTATTTATTTTATATACGGAATTAAAGAAACCCATCATATTTATATTTTGTTTTCCATTTAATCTGCATTGTGCTGCAATACTTCATGCTTCAAAGTTGTTCGATTTTTTTCATCCATTAATCAATAGACGAGAAATGACAGTAGGAAGGTAGTATATTTATCAGTTATTTGGGGATTGGTGTTTTTATTTCCTTAATTCTGCATCAAAGTGGAATGTGAGATATACTTATTTCGGTCGCCCGTCCGTCTGAGAACATTGTAAGTGCTGTAGCTATTTCCTTTCATATCATATTATATCAACATTTCAATAGAAGATTTTGACCCATCTCTCTTCCATAAGTTCAAAAATGTTTTTTGTAAGACTTAAGTTATGTCCCTTAATAACATTGAAAATATAATGAACATCAACACTCAAATTATTAACATCTATTCTATCAGCAATATAAACCGGTTTCATACCTTTTGGGAACTTTATATTGGAAAGATATGAATAAAAACTATAAATTGGTTATATTTTCTTTCTGTGAACAAAACGTGTGTTTGTTACCTTCCCGGCTTTTTACAAGAGAGAGTATAAATGGCAAGCCAGAAACAGGCTAACCACCGGAATGCCCCTATATCAGTGAACCTCCAACCATTAATA
This sequence comes from Gigantidas platifrons, assembly GCA_002080005.1. Classification (NCBI taxonomy): domain Eukaryota; kingdom Metazoa; phylum Mollusca; class Bivalvia; order Mytilida; family Modiolidae; genus Gigantidas; species Gigantidas platifrons. Next base: position 19,862 of record MJUT01058307.1, on the reverse strand, counting down.
AAAATACCAAAAAACAGATAAAAAACATCCCACCCCCAAGAAAGGAAATTTCAGAGTTAATGTGACACTAGCAACTCAAGGGGTTGTGTGAATCAGATGTGGATTCTGAAAAATTATAAAGATCTGAACAGACCAGTTTGTGTGCTAGATATTCTGAACAGAGTGTGAACATTACTGAAAATTCTGAACAAACTCTGAACATGGACTGAACAGATTCTGAACATTACTGGAAATTCTTAACAGATTCTGAACATGCGCTGAACAGAATCTGAACATTATCTTTCTTCTTAAATCAATATATTTTACTTCATTTGCATTAGATTTTAACTAAATATAGAATGTGATATTTCACTAATTAATTATTTAAAAATAATTAAATTAGAACTATATTATTTCATTTCTCATTAAATTTGACATTTTCTTTATTTCAATCTTTCTTCTTAAATCAGTGTATTTTATTTCATTTTCATTAGATTTTAACTAAATATAGAAAGTGATATTTCACTAATTATTTTTTTTTAAATTAAATTACAACAATTATATTATTTCATTTCTTATTAAATTTGTCATTTTCTTTATTTCATTTTTTTCTTCTTAAATCAATATACTTACTTATAGTGTAGATTGTTGTTTAATTTGATTTTTTATAAATTATTAATTATTAAAAGTAATCATTTTTTTATTAGAATAACGAAAAATCCAAATATCTTTAAAACTATAGATTTTTGAACAGCAAAATAAATGAGAGTTTTATTTAGAATTAGGAGTGCTAACTAAAAATGTTACAGTAATGCTTCTTGTTGTTTTGGCTGAGGCTGCACTCAGATGAAATTTTGTATTTTGGTCCTATTTTGTTGTCATTTTTCGGTTCGGAGTAGATGTACTTTATAGAAGAACCATCCGTACGTCAGGTATCTTACCTGTAAAATCGTTTTCTCAGCCACGTGTACTTTAGACAAAACTGACAAGTATTTCTTTCATAGATTATTGTTATATTTTGCATTTTTTTGTAAAATGAGTAAAAAGTCTGACGGAATGCCAAAAGTTTGTAAAAAAAAAATTTGTTAACATTTTTCAGTAAGGAAAAGGCAACGCAGAAGCCAATTGTCTCATTTGATAGGGTATATCAAAGGACATCTAAAGCTTTGGGTGTGTCTTACACTTCAGTGCACCGTATTATGAATGGTAAGAGGCCTTGTAAGTCAAATAGACCCAAAGAAAGAGCTAAAATTTGGGCGACTTTGATCATTGTGTTATTAATAGAACAATCCACCGTTTATATTCAAGGAAAATTGCTCAGACCGTCTCAACAATACATAAGGAAATAAAAGATTCTATTAAAATATCAAAGTCTAAACTTACTCTAACCCTCTTTGATTTCGGATATACTTATAAAAAAATAGGTGATAATCGAAGAGTTCTGTACGATCAAGTGTCTATTATTAATGATAGGTGTAATTATCTGCGAAAGATCAAATCTTTTAGGGAAGCAGGGTATGATATCGTGTACATGGATGAAACAAGGGTTAACCAAATCACTGCACAGAATATATGTGGCTTCCGAATGATGGGTCTGATAAGCATGTCGAAGTGGAATAGGTTAAATATATATTTTCAAACTTTTAGCTCACCTTTGAGTTGAAAGATATAACTTGGTTTAGTAGAATAGTTACATAAAACAATTGCAAGTATCAATGATTCATCAATATTTTTTTGCAGTTTTTAGGTATATTTTTTACCAATGTTAAGTTGAAGGTTTGGTAAGAAAATAGCTAAAAAAAATAGTGCTCAATGTCATAATCTACCCTTTCCCCCCCAATCAATCCTCCAATTGATCTCTGAGGTTGTATAATTTAAAAATGTCCTAATTTTACGAGCATTTTATAATTAGGAAGTTGCACAATCTCAAAACTCATTTTTCGTTCCGTTTCTTACGTATGTATATAAATTAAAAATGTCATACAGAATTGAACAAAACGACAATGATATATTCTTCATATTATATGATAAATGAAGACTTCATTTTTTCACTATTAAAGACAGAAGTGCTATATATTTAGTGAACAAATAAAAATAATGAAAAATGTCCCAGTCCAAGCAATTTTTACAGGTAAAATATTTTACCGGTAAAAATCAATGAACTCAATAGTGCGTGTCGGAGATGGTGACAGGCTCTACGGAGAACAATGGAATCTTTCGGGTGACC
>MJUT01058304.1:3115-18843 GCA_002080005.1 Gigantidas platifrons | reverse complement strand
AAGTTTGATAGCGATCATTTTTCGACAAATCTTACCAGAGTTACATCCCTTTTTATTCTTCAAAATTGCTAATTTTTTGGTTTCCAAATTATAACTTGTGAACAAAAAGTCAGATGGAAACTAGGTTTGGTATGTAAGTGTAACTCGTGAATATCTAGGTCAAGTTCGATAATGATGATTTTTCAACAAATCTAACCAGAGTTGTCCCCTTTTTTTAACTTCAAAATGGTCCTTGGGTGGTCCCCTTTCAGAATTATTTAAGTCAGGTGAGTGATACAAGCTCACCTAAACCTCTAGTTTACAGTAGTTTCAAAATTTAATCTTACGATATAACCTTGGCGTCGGGGGACCAGTAGCCAACGGCCTTTTATTAATGTTCAGTTTAACTACAGTAGATTCTCTTGTTTATGTTCAGTTTTAGAAACAGTCAAAACCTTTTTTGTATATGTTTAGTGTTGACTACAGTAGAACCTCCTGTTTATTTTCAGTCTTAGCTACAGTAGAATCCTTTTGTCTATGTTCAGTGTTGACAACAGTAGAAACATGTTGTTTATGTTCAGATTTAGCTACAGCAGAACCTTTTGTTTATTTTCAGTTTGACTACAGTAGATCACACATTTCTTATTTATTTTTTAGTTTTAACTACAGTAGAACCTTGTGTGTGTGTTCAGCTTAACTACAGTAGAACCTCTTGCTTATGTTCATTTTTATCTACAGCATAACCTCTTGTGTCTGTTCAGTATTATCGTAGAACCTCTTTTTTAATTCACCTTGCCACATGCAATATGAGCTATTGACATAGCATGGCGTCCGTTAACTTTTCACATTTTAATCTGCTAATCTTCTCCTCTGAAACCGCGTTGCTACATGAATCGAAGCATCTATGTAAGATTCTCTATAACTATTGTTCATTTCGTCTTGATCCCGTTACAAATATGGCCACCACAGGCAATTCTTGTTTTTGATTGGCCGATCCGAAAAAAACAATTCTCCTCTGAAACCGCGTGGCCTAATGAATCGAAACTTGGTAGGACGCATCTATGTAATGTCATCTATACAAATGGTTTATTTCGTCCTAATTCGTTAAAAACATGGCCGCCACATGCAATTCTTGTTTCTGATTGGTTGTGTTCTAAAACATAATCCTCTTAAACCGCTTGGCCAAATGAAGAGATCTTGGTAGGAAGCATCTATTGAACCTCCTCTATAAAGATAGCTCATTTCGTCCCGATCCGTTAACAAACATGGTTGCCACAGGCAATTCTTTTTAGTCCATTTCTAAAAAAATCTTTCATCTGAAACCGCCAAGCCAAATGAACCGAAACTGGTTAGGAAGCATATATGGAAGGTCCTCTATAAAGGTTGCTCATTTTGATCCGATCCGTTAACAAACATGACCGCCATAGCCAATTCTTTTTTTCTGGTTGGTCGATCTCTGATAAATCTTTTCCTCTCAAATCGCTAATCCTGTACAAAATTTCATAGGCCATTATTCCCTCTTTGCGGAATTACGAGTTATCGTTCGTTTGTAGAGTTATCTCGCCTTTAGAGACGGTATGTACGACTTCCGGTCTAATACGTATACGCTGTAAATAATTGAAAAGGGACATTTATTCACCAAATATGTGTTCAAAAATTATATAATCCAAGTTAAAGATTTAAAACAGTGTTAATTTTGAAAATTTTAATTTCCATAAAATAACATCCCCCTTTTTTATTAAGTTTTTGCGATCGTATCAATTTCTCGTAACACTGCACAAGGTATTTGATTAATGGATAAATCAGGTTTTCGATTTCTTTGGTTTTCAGGAACATAAATTCATATTCATTTATTTATTTAATTACAAACTGCCTTTTACTTGTCAAAACTCACGACTAGGCCCAATAAAAACTATGTGTTATTTCTGACACTTGGCTTGTTTGGGAAATAAATAGGGTCAGTATATAGGATGATTTGTTTAACATTTATTTTTACGTTTACTGATATATGTTGACCTCAACAGTGATTGTTAAATATAGATTCTCCTTCGTTGGTTACGATATTCCTCCACTCAAGAGAGTTAAATTAAAATTTTAACCACAAGCCGTCAATGTAACTCTCGAGAGTGGAGAAATATCGTAACCTACATGGCAACTAAAGGAGAATTCGTTTTTCCCATTATTTAACACGAACTTTTTTTCAAAAGCCGTCAAACGAGTCAAATGAGAGGAAAGGCACGAGACATTTTTTAATCCTCTACAGGATTACAGATTTTCCACCACTGGATTCAGCGGGGTTAAAACTCCGTAATAATGGGATAAAACACTTTAACAACCAAAAACATTTGGGTAGGGGTCTAAAAATAATATCGGTCGAGTGACAGTAAAAATACATATATGTTTTTTTGTCATAAAATAGAATCACCACACTTTTTTTTATTTTTGTTGGTTTTGTGTGTGTGTAGGGGGGGGGGTGGTATTGTTATGTGCTAGATGTATGTTTGAGTCTCATAAACACTGCCTATGCAGCGACACAGCATTGAAAGGAGGAGCAGGTGGTGTATTACTGTATGGACCATTAATAATATATTGCCATATATATGATGGGGTGTACATGACCGTAACTACATTCAGGCAAATGCCTCATACCGAAATTGAAGACTTTTCTTATACAAAGGTTTTATTTAAAAAATGTAAAATGTAAATCTCTATTTCGGTGTCGTATATTGTTTATTGGTCCATAGAAATGTCTTTGACTGAAATTCAGTGTGGCTCATATTTTCTACGGGAATTAAGTCCAATTTATTTTTAAATTCTAAATTTCGATGGCGTTTAAACTATATAAGTTGTCGTTAAAGCTGCTAAGTTCAGTGGCGGATCCAGAAGTTTCAAAAAGGGGGGCCCGGACTCGAATACTAAGTATTTTTTTTATTTTCCGTATATTTTGCAAGTTGACAAAAAAAAGTTCCTAAAGGGGGCGAACCCCCTTGCCCCAACCCTGGCTCCTCCCCTGAAGTTCTTCTGAATTATTTCATATATCTAAATAAATGGATTATGGAAAATTTTATTTCAAAATATACATAATCGTTATACAAAAATCATTTCTGTACAGTTTAGGGGAAATATCTTTAGTGTATTATTTACATATAGAAAAAAACATGTGGGATTTGATTTTTTTTTTCAAATTCAGTGCAGTGTCCATTCGATGTTTTGTAGACACTTTTGATGTTCTATCTACAAAAGAACAGCTGGTCGATGAAAGTCTTGGAGAGGCGTTCTTAGGCGACACCCAGACTCCTCGCCCATTTTTTTTCGCCGCACTCCGCTCGGAGATTAAGTGTTTTTGCCTCATTTAAAAAAAAAATCGGCCATGGTGTGTCTCTCTCCCCCTCTGAATCCTGAATACCAGTAAAATTAGTCTTGAATACCAAATTCGTTCACAGAAATTTTTGTAGTTCGCATACAAATTTATTCCACTTCTAAATATTTTTTTCATTTTATATTATTACAATATTTATAAAAAGTCTTGTCTTCTTGATCATTCTTTTCTTGAGAAACAAATTATTTCAGATGTATTTTTTTTTAATTTGATTGCGCGACATTACAGTTATAATTTTGTGTTTGTTTGTTTTTCTGTTTCGTTCATATATTTATTATACCACCTATCCACCGGAGGGGGTATACTGTTTTACCTCCATCCGTCCGTCCGTCCGTCTGTCTGTCCTTCCGCCCGTCCCAAGATATTTTTCGTCGCATTTTTCTCAGCAACTATTGATGGCAGAAATCTGATATTTGGTCACAAGCTTCATATAGGGACCCCATATCGTGGGAAGCGGCGGTGGTATCATAAGTGAGCATTTGCTCACAGTCCATCTTTTTTATTTTTATATTATTAAATAATTTTTATTCGATGATAACAAAACTCATACCACTAGCTAGTAAGCGAATTTACGGTAGTTTGAAGGTTTATCATTCGTCTTTCATTATCCTGTTTTTTTTCATTTGGTTACACAAGTGCTGCACACTCTAATGTCTTTTACATAGTATACATAGAATGCTCTTACCTTAGGGTCCTTGTCTTATTATGCTATACCTTAAGGCTTAACTAACTCTAACCAAAGGACACAGCTTACGGCGCTTATTGCAGTTTGGATACACCCTTTGGCGTTAGGTGTTACATTAACACAGCGCTGAGTCTAATAAATTATATTTAGTCCATAACTAGTTGGGGCACTAAAGTAAATAAAGACAAATTTCATACTTAGACTCTGACAAAAATACGTGGGTTGATCATTTATAGATTTTTGTTGTAAGTCTAAGTTTACGCTACTTTTACTGAGGAAACATATAGAACTCCACCATGGAAACCTACCCAGCAGGACACGAATAGATTGCCTTATGAATATGATAAGGTGCCTGTCTAGTCATTAGGTTCCATTGTGTATAAGTGCCTTTTTTCATTGATGGAAGGTATTTTGAGTGGATGTAACAGCAGTTGTCATTAACTAATGTTTGTCATAACTTTGTGTATTTCCGCTTACTTTTAGGTCCGCATCTCTCAGATATGACTGTAAATCATTCTTCTTCACATCAAAGAAGTACTTAAAAGTTCTTCTCCTATCCATGACGAATTTGATGTAGTTTGGTGATGACATTCGAAAATTCCGCTATCAAAACTTTGTACAGGAAGTAAACTATACCGTCTCTAAGGAAAAGATAACTCGCATCAAGAATGGTAACTCCGATTTCCGCAAATCGGGAATAGTCAGTTCTTGTTTGTAATTGGCCAATTAAAAAATCTTCTGAAATTCTAAAACCACTTTGCCTAATTAATTGAAATAATATGTTCTGTATAAAGTTTCCTCAAAGCAGAATGAATCGTGAGCGACACTGGCTCTGCCCATTGAGCCTCTAGTTTTAGTTGTTTTACCTACAGTAGAGCCTCTTGTGTATTATTTAGATTTGTTTAATATATCATCAGCTTCGTCCTGTTCTGATTGTGATATTTTGTATTGTATTTTTAACCTCGTTTTGAAACAAAATATTCAGTTGTCGGCATGTTTATTCCTTAATTGTTGATTTATTAAGCGTGAAATAAATATTTGAAAAGTATATATTTATTTTTATACAGATAAAATGGCGACGTCCAGTGATGTATTATGTAGTATATGTGAGGCACAGCATACAATAAAAAATGCCGACAATTGGTGTCCAGAATGTGAGGAAGGTTTGTGTTCGGAATGCCTTAAACACCATAGCGTGTCTAAATATACAAAATCACATGAAGTTATATCGATCGAGAACTACCATAAAATCCCCCAATCTGTGTCAAAGATAGTTCAACATTGTACAGAACATGACCGACAACACCAGAACTATTGTCCTATGCACGAAAGTCTGTGTTGTCCGCTATGTATATCTGAAAATCACAACGACTGCGTTGGATTGTTGGCAATAGAGAACATTGTCAAAACCGCAAAGACGTCAGCTATGCTTGATAGTATTGAGGATACTTTGAAAGACATTTCCAGTAACATGGAAAGAGTAAGACGGGACAGGGAAGAGAATCTTACAAAAATCACAGATCAACGACGAAAAATCTATAACGAGATACAAGAAGAGCGCAGAAAAATAAATGAGCACCTGGATAAATTAGAAGAACAGGCAATTGGAAACTTGGATGCTGAGGAGGCCAAAATCAAATCAGAAATTGAAAACCTGCTGGAAAATCTAAACAAGAAGGCAGTAACTATTGCGATGTTACAGAGTAAATTATCAGCTGTAAAGCTTTATGCGTCAGATCTACAGACATTTCTGGGAGGAAGAACAATCTTACGTGAAGTTGAGGAGGAAGAGATGTATGTGACATCGTTACTGGAGGACAAGTGTTTACAACACGTTAATTTGTGTTACCGACCTGACTCAAAGATGGTGGGGATAAACAATATTGAAATCTTTGGTTTGGTATGTAGAGAAACAAACCCTCCGGCGATAAATATCAAGAGAGGAAAAGATAAACAAGCCCAGATAATGACCTTTACACCACCAGTAAGGAATGTGTCAATCCATGATATAAATCTGGTACTTCTGAGGAAGAAAGAAAGTCTTTGTAAACAAATTACAGGATGTACTATTACTCCGAATGGTAAATTTATATTTGCTGACTACAGTGAGAAAGGATTACATATCCTAAAAGAAGATTGGACATCCGACAACTTAGATACCGAACTACCTGTCATCCGTCACGCTTGCGACGTGACTTGTATTGATGATACAAGGTTAGCAATTTCAACTGGAAAACTCCAACAAATTAGCATCCTAAACATTGCTTCTAAACAGATTGAGAAAATAATTAACACTTCTGGCTGGTGTTATGGGATAACACAGAATGAAGGATCATTATTGTTTTGTGAGAGATCGAGAGGTATCTCAAGAGTACAACTATCTGACAACAGTATATCACTGTTACTTAAACAAGAAGGATTTCCTTACTGCGCGTATGTTATATCGTCTGGAGACAACATATACCATACAAATTATAAAACCAATACAGTCAGCTGTCACAAGATAAATGGTGATCTATTATGGGAATTCCAGGATGTAGCTATAATTAGAGAACCATTTGGCGTAGCTGTTGATAGAGATTTGAATGTTTACGTTGCCTCTGAGAGTAATGATAGTGTGGTCGTGATATCACCCGACGGAAAACGTTGTAGAACGGTGCTCGGTGAATCAGATGGAATAGATAGACCTACAACTATCTACTTTGATAAAGTAAAAAATAACTTAGTTGTTGGTGATTATAATGGAACAGCTTTTCTTTATAAAGTTTAATAATCACGGTGTATATCCATAACGGAACCTTCAAGATGAACATCGACGTTACGCGATTCTTGGGGAACAAGTAACGGATCCTTTGTGATGAAAAGAATGTCAGCAAGTGGGAAAGCCACATAATAATGGATAGCTGCAAGGAAGGAAGGTAAATATATCGTATATTTTGCTCTCACGGAACTCTCTGATGTATGATTCAATCCAAAACCAAAAACCATTCACATACGTCTGCTGAAAATGCGTTTCGCTCGCTTTCCAACGAGATGACTGTCAAAGTAAAGTGAAATTTTGACAATTATTAAAAGAAGAAACCTAAATGCACCAACTCCTAACCCAGTCTTCAGTTAATAATCTATTAAAGCCCCTTAAACTCGATTTTTAATGGAAAAGGTTCGTAACGGCACCTTTACGATTTATAGAAAACTTGTTAAAATGTGGCACCGCGACCTTCGCGACTTGGAGGCAACGGACCCTTTACGACAATAAATACAGATTAATACATGGGTAAGTCTCGGGCCAATATGGGTCGAGGGATGATAACCAGGCCAATATGGAAATGCCCATGTATTAAACTATTTATTACATACTTCCGACATATAGAAAAGAGACGCCCATATTGACCCGTGTCGATATGGAAATGATCTTGTAGTAATCCAATAACCGGTTATTTTCCCGGGGTGTGAAAATATAGACAGTTTACTTCAGGTCATATTGGTCATACAAAAATGCCTTTATTTTAACTAAGTATGTAATAAATACAGATTAATACATGGACATTTCCATAATGGCCTGGTTATCATCCCGACACCCCCATATTGGCCCGAGACACAGTTTGTATGCAGATTTCAAGCATCTCAGTGATCAAAACCACAGAGAGAAAAGCTGCTATTTGGCTAGTGAATTCATAGCTCTGAGTCTGTTGGTTGGAATTTATTAAAATTTTGATATTTATTACAGTGGATATATTCAAACACACTGCCAGAAAAATAAGAAAATTAAACGAGCAGATCAAATATTACCTGAAGTGTATGGTACCACCTTAAGGAGGCTTGTAGCTGCAAAGCCCTATACCCCCTGCCCTTTTTGGAAAAACAAATCATTTTTCCCTTTCATTGTTTTTTTCACATTTCAGAAGAAAATTACCGAAAATTGTAATTATGAAATCAACAATCATTATTTTCAATTAAGCATTTCAAACAATATACGTAATAATTGCTTGAATATAACTTAATTAATTTCCAAAAGCTCATATTTTTTCTTTAAATTAATATTTTTCTATAGATCATTACTTCATTATTTTAAATTAAAATATCATTTATGTTCATTAAAATACTTTTTAATAATCAGTGCGAACGGACCCAGGGCGAATGTGTAGTTAGGGCGAACGGAACCGATAACCTTCCTGATAAGGAATGGGGCAACTTCCTATTTTGTACGGTATACTGTGGTATGCAAATAAGAAAGGGTAACAAGTTTTGTAAGCTTATGAAACAATTATATCAATTTGGGGGGTAATTTTTTTCCTTTCCTAGTAAAAAAAAAAGAGCCAAATATAGTGTAGAATATACCTGTTTAGGATATATTAATTTGGGCCAGTTTTCAATGCTTCAGACCGCCACGATATAGCTGAAATACTGCTCAAAGTGGCGTTAAACCCCATTCAATCAATCAATCCTTCAGTAGTACATCCCCGTACAAAGTATGGTTGTTATCTCTCCTCCCCGCGAGGTCCCTAATTACCAGTGTAAGAACGCTTTGAATATTTCCTTTGGCAATCCCGAAGGTTGCAGTTCCACAATCATAAAGATCCGTTGCTTTGCCGAGATAAAAAAATTTCATCATTATTGATTTTATTATACATTAATTGGTTTTCATATTTGTCATGGCATTGAAATGAACATCCAAGATATACTCTAGCTAATAATCAAATAACAGAATACTGTTAAATTGATGATATAAGACAAACTATGTGATGAAAACGTCTTTTCAATATGTTGATGCGGTGAAAACTGCAATCGTTTTTATAAATGCCGCTTCTGCGTATGAACAGATGCGTTAAATCTTGTAGAAATGGCAAATGTAATAATAGCTGAGTTCCGTGACACTTACTATACAGTTCCTAGACATCTTTGATCGTATTAATTCGTAAAAATTAAGAGACAGGGTTTTCAACTTGCCTCAAGAATCTACCAAGGATCCGTTACTTGTTCTCAAAGAATCGCGTAACGTCGATGTTCATCCCGAAGGTTCCGTTATGGATATACACCGTAATAATGGTAAACGTTTATTTTTACACGTTGTGGAAGTCAGTGGAAGAACTATTCATTAAGATTATACATATATACCTATACATATTCTAGTATTGAAATACATTGTATACCAGAAATATTTCTATTTTAAAGATGATTTGTTATTTTTGCTAATTCTTTCAAAAACGAATTGAAAAAATTAAAGAACACAAAGACATTACATATTGACAGAATTAATTTGGAAAAAGGTTGACATGCATGTACAATTCTTCTTCTTTTTTTAATATTAAATGTGTTAAGCTTTTTCTTCTGTTTTTATAACCGAATATAACTTATCGCCTGACTTTTTGCATGAGGAACGTGAGAGGTGTAAATATTGGACAACTGCCTGGAATACCGAGTTTACTTCCGGTTTTTAGTGTTTTTTCGGGTTTCTCGATCTATTGTTCCCCATGTTTTGTTTTGTAATCCATTCGTCAACACTGTATGAGATTTTCTGCCCATGTCTTTTACATTTACCTGATACAACGTGTCATGTACAACCTTACAACATATCAGACATTTGATTATATATCACAATCAAATATCCGTCAGTAAAAACAAGATTAATAAAGAAATTAGTATTTTCTAGGTCAACTGTCCAATGATCATTTGAGTTGTTGTCATCTTGGCGTCAGTCAGTCCGTCGTATGTAGTACGTCATAAAGCATTCACATTTAAATATTCTCCTCTGAACTCACTGAGCAAAACTACACCACACTTAGCTAGCTCAATGAAACAACATTCAGCAGGTAGACATGTCACTCCACCACTTGGACACCTTATTCTGATTTCAGGCCAATCAATATTTGCTATAACTTCTTAGATATACCCCTCTCGATGTGAACACACTAATTAGCACATCGCCGATTCGGTTCCATCAATCGTAACCTAGGAACACCTCTTCGTATACAAAAGTAATATTACTGGATGCGATAAAAGGGGAATTTCAGTACGGATTGTAACGACAAAACTAATGGTATTGGTTTTCTATCAACCACTACCAGTAGTTCGGTGAATGTGATGAACATTTTCAATTCCGCTTCCCGGTGTAGACAAATTCATGGTTATTAGCTCACTTGACCCGAAGGGTCATGTGAGCTATTGCTACCACTGGGCGTCCGTCTGTCCTTAACTTTTTGCAATTTAATCAACTCCTCTAAGACCACAGGGCCAATTGGAACCAATCTTTGGTGGAATGGTCCTTGGGTGGTCTCCTTTCAGATTTGTGTCCGACAATCCCCCTGCCAACCAAGATGGCTGCCGTTACAAAAAATAGAAAATTTGGAAAAAATCACTTAAAAATTATCTCCTCTGAAACTACTGGGCCAATTGGGCCCAAACTATGGTGGAATGGTCTTTATGTTGTCATCTTTCAGAAATGTGTCCGTTGACCCCGGCCGCCAACCAAGATGACCACTGTTACTAAAAATATAAAATTCAGCAAAAAATCACTTAAAGATTATCTCCTCTGAAACTGCTCGGCCAATTGTGCCCAAACTATGGTGGAATGGTCTTTAGGTGATCCGCTTTCAGAATTCTGTCCGCCGACCACGGCCGCTAGCCAAGATGTCCGCCATTACTAAAAATAGAAAATTTGGCAAAAAATCACTTAAAACGATCTCCCCTGAAACTGCTGTGTCAAATGGGCCCAAACTATGGAGAAATGGTCTTTAGTGGTCCCCTTTCAGAATTGTGTCTGGTGAGCCCATGCAACCTGCATGCGAGATTGTCGCCATCAGCAGATATAGTTTTTACATAGGACCATGCTTAAAAATTTTCTACTGTGAAAGCAGTTACCCATGCAATTTAAAGCAAACATGGCATAGATGGTCCTTAGGTGTTCCCTTTCAAAATTGTTTTCAGTGACCTTCACCTCCATCCAAGAAGCATAGAATAGAAAATTCATAGAAAAAAAATACTAAAAAATTATCTGCTCCGAAGGGTCATGTGAGCTACTGCTACCACTGGACGTCCGTCATCCGTCTGTCGTTGGATTTTTGCATTTTAATCAACTCCTCTAAAACCACTGGGCCAATTTGAAGCATTTCTTTTTTGGGGCCAACTTTGAGCCAGGTGAGCGATTACAGGCTCCTAAGCACGCAGCATTAAGGGGGAAGAACACACGGAATCAGGATAATGTCTCTGTTTGAAGCGACATGTCTATCTGTGGACCGTTGTTTCAGTAAGCTAGCACTATACAATCCAACTAAGCGTGTTGGTCTAATAGAAAGCGGATATCATATCGATATTGAATTCGTTGTCGCCATATGCGTGATATAACTGAAAAATGGCTCAAATGGCGTTAAACAACAAGTACTCACTCACTGTATTCCTATTTTCTATCTATTCTACACCTACTACAACCACGATTTTCAACTGTATGCACCTACAAATAAGTCTAACGAAAAGTTTGAAGATACCAAAGGGGTAATCAGAATCTGTATATCGAAGAAGAACAGACAACACCATGGCCAAAAGAAAAAGGACAAACAATGATCTAAAAATAAAAAACATCCACACAAAACTAAAGATCGAGCAGCAGGAACACCACTAAGAATCGGGGGCGGAATCAGGTGCTCCGGAAAGGGAAGCAGTTCCTGATCCTCTAGTGACACCCGTCGTGTTAATCTAGTTACAAATCCGGTGATAAGTCATAAATGAGGAAAGGACAGGATAGTGTTTGCGACAAGTGAAACATATCCGTGATCATTTGTGACACAGGTATTCCATAACGGTCAACTAAGTGTATGTTCTCAATTCATATGAAATATGTTGCAACACCTTTTGTCTGATGTGTAAACCACATATCATGATCCTTAACTCATCAATTGAGAACTTCACCAAAATTGTTATGGAATCTGTCAAGAATCATGTCAGACAATGCACAAACAATGTAAGAGAATACATAAAATATATATAACTTTTTTTCCGAATAGGTTTCAACTAGGAAGTCGGCGAAGCACAATGACATTTAACAAATACTTAACTGATCAATCAGCACTCCCGCGACATCTATCTTCCAATAGTCATGGCCTGTTTTACCTTCATGACAAGTGTTGATGTACCTACAGACAAAGCTTCTAACAATATCGTTTTTTGTATGTACATCACTTACACATGATAGAGAGATAATCGTTTTGGCAGTACAAATGTACTAGGAAAAGTCTTGGAATCTTGTTTTGGAAAAGGCTTTTAAACAATAGATGCCTTCAAAACATACTGCAGGTTTCCTTCAATACCATTATGTCTACGTCCTACACTGATAACCAGTGGACATATGACTAATGGAATATCGGTGGATAGAGTGGTCTTATCCTGTCTCGGTATCAGAGAAACTTTGAGTTGGATGCATATATTGCCTGTGTGTGCGTGAGTGAGTGATTATTGTTGAAAGCCAAATGTGTAATTTTTCAGCTATATCACGCATATGGCGACAAATTTAATATCGATATGATATCGGCTTTCTACTAGACCAACACTCTTTGGTTTGCCCGGACCTGGGACCGAACGCACGATCTACCACACTCGGCTCGAACACATTATAGCATGGCGAGGACAAGTTACATTCGATGAGGTAATGTCTGCCTAGACCAATACCATTAGTTTGAACCAACAGTCCGCGGGTAGTCCTGTCGCACTACCCGGACACATTATCCTGATTCCGAGTTGACAAGTCTTTTCTGTTGCTTATTAGTGGTGCGTGCAAATGCACATTTTATTGTCTTTGTTTCTACCACATCGTGGCTCAAACCCACAATCTAACATTTGAAGCTAGCACGCTACATATTACACCACTGATGCGGTTTGAATAACTTGAGTCAGATCTATATATTGTCTGTGTGTTTTAATGATCACATGTACATTGTGATGCTGATTTAAAAAAACGATGTGGCTATTTGTCCGGACCCGGACAAATAGTCTGTGGGCTATTCGTCCGGACCCGGACAAATATCCTATACATTATGTTTTGGCTATTTGTCCGGACCTTTAATGTACTTAGAAATAGTACTGAAAAATATGACATCTTACAGAAATAATTTAATATGTACACTTTACATTGTTTTAATACAGTTACATGTGTACTGTCTTTAATTCAATAAATATTAAAAGGTATTTCAAGTTATAGCAGCACCTTAAATATAGCTGTATTGGCATTTATAATAAACTCAACTTGGTTTAGGGTACTATTTAAAAACTAAGAAAAAGTAAGAGTAGAGTTATTTATTGTTCATGGTCAATTTGATATGAACTTATTACAAATTTCTGAAATTGTGATTTTTAAATCGATAGCAAGAACACCTGTTAAATTTGAGAATAAAAATGATCACTACATACCAGAACTAGGTTTATGATTTTTTTCCTCTATGAATGCAACAATATTTTATGCAGCTGTACATTAGGTTCTTTTTTTATTATTCTTATTATTATTATTATTATTTTGCTTAATATATTAAGCATATTTCAATGCATACACCTGTCTAGTTGAGGAGTGTTATTTATTCTGTGTTTTGATTTCTTTCCTCACTTTTACTTATATATTCAATAATATCCTTTAGAGTTATTATATTATGAATTTTGCATGTTTCCATTAATTTATGTCACCAAAGAAATTACTTGTATTAACAAAATCCCACTTTTTTCACACATAAATCATAACATTTCATAGCTAGGAACATAACAAATTCACTATAAATCAAGTCCGGACAAATAGCCAATGTAAGAGGTATAAGCTATAGCCACGCCTTAGAAAATATTCCTCATCGTCAGAACACTTTCCAATTTTAATAGGAAGCAATATCGATACTTCTAGTCCACATCTTTACACACAACCGCTCATTTCTCTGGTTTGGTACAGGCACTTTAATAAAACGTGACGGGATTAAACTCGTTTTAATGAGCCTAAGTATCTCCTCTTAGTGAAAGGGTGCGGGCATACAAGTGTTATCTACATACGAGTAAAATATCAACCTTCACATATAACTTATTTGATATCATGGTGATCATTCAAATGTCAACACTCACATATAACTTATTTGATATCATGGTGATCATTCAAATGTCAACACTCACATATAACTTATTTAATATCACGGTGATCATTCAGATGTCAACACTCACACATAACTTATTTGATACCATGGTGATCATTCAAATGTCAACACTCACATATAACTTATTTAATATCATGGTGATCATTCAGATGTCAACAGGGGCCCGGGTGGCTCAATGAGTTAGGTCGCTGGATCTAGCAACTCATACAAGCCTATCACCAATACGGCGTGGGTTCGCGCCCGGCTTTGTAAATTACAAAAAAGGGTGCACTCGACTCGCAGCCGCAAGTGATAAAGCTTACCAGTTGCTTGCCCATGGTCGGTGGTTCTCTCCGGGTACTCCGGCTTCCTCCACCACTAAAACTGGTCGCCATGATATAGCTGAAATATTGCTGAAAGTGGCGTTAAACACCAAAAAATTCAAATTCAAATTCAGATGTAAACACTCACATATAACTTATTTGATATCATGGTGATCATTCAGATGTTAGTTTAAACTTGGTGACTTTGTTATTAGAACCACTTTTGATTCATACGATTTCGATTTCGTGTAGAAACGAAATAAAGTACTCCATTCGAGTTGTCGCCCTTCGTACGTTAAACGGATCACTACATATAATGGGTAATTTACCAGACCATCCAGATTTTGTATCGTAACAATGAAAACAGCATTCATCATATTTACCGTGTTATTTCTGCGTATGTCGCAGGTTCAAGGGCGGACCTGTCCAATCTCGATAATACGACATATGAAAAAAAATATCTTTCCAAAGCAATTGTGCAGATGTTTTTTTTATTTTTCTTATATCTTAAAATCATAATGAGAAAAATGATCAAAACATAGATATCAAATTTAGTATGAAGCGTCTCTGGATTAATCTTCATCAGGTATAATCTGTACGTTAATCTTCATCAGGTATAATCTGTACGTTAATCTTCATCAGGTATAATCTGTACGTTAATCTTCATCAGGTATAATCTGTACGTTAATCTTCATCAGGTATAATCTGTACGTTAATCTTCATCAAGTATAATCTGTACGTTAATCTTCATCAGGTATAATCTGTACGTTAATCTTCATCAGGTATAATCTGAAATTATAAAGATTGGAAATCAAATAATTTAAAAGTGTACGTTAACAAATGGGCTTATTACAAAGCGCTATGCACCGTTAATATTAAAGTGTACGTTAACACATGGGCTTATTACAAAGGGCTATTCACCGTTAATATTAAAATGTACGATAACACATGGGCTTATTACAAAGGACTATTCACCGTTAATATTAAAGTGTACGTTAACACATGGGCTTATTACAAAGGGCTATTCACTGTTAATATTAAAGTGTACGCTAACACATGGGCTTATTACAAAGGGCTTAATATTAAAAAACAAAATATCTACAATTAGCTGAGATTTTCTTTGCATTATACCACCACACATTAATTATTTGCATAATTTGCCTTAATTCACGGTATTTTGTTTTTAACAAGTAGAGAAATGAACGCAAATATCAAACTGTGTGAACTCAAATATAAGTGAAGTAAGAAAACAAACAACAAATAAAAAAAAA
>MJUT01058303.1:0-15946 GCA_002080005.1 Gigantidas platifrons | reverse complement strand
AATTGTGCTGGACAACATCTGATATGTAAATTGTGCTAGACAACATCTGATATGTAAATCGTGCTGGACATCATCTGATATGTGAATTGTGCTGGACATCATCCGATATGTAAATTGTGCTGGACACCAGCATAGCTATCACTTTTGCTTAAATATGCCATATTTTCTAAAATCATGTGGAAATCATATTGAAATGTTGATATACATAGAGAGAGAGGTTACGAAAGCCATAATTTGCTTGGAGTTACTACATGGGTTGAAAAAACATTTAATATTATACTACCAACCCATGTTAAAACACCTAACATATGATCGTTAGTGTTAGAGCATAGAAACACTGGAAACATTCGGCACACAAGACACAAGACACAGGACGTAGACAAACAATAAAAACTACAACAGCAACAACAACAAAAACAACACATAAAACTAAGGTGTGGTATGAAACCCATGTTCTCATGAAGAATAAGCATATCCTGGTCACTATAAGAAAAGTTTGAAGATAACAAAGGAGTAATCAGAAACCGTGAATCAAAGAAGGACAGACAACACAATGATCAAAAGAAAAAAATGGACACATAATGATTTACAAAACACTATGCCTTGTTACTCATATAGTACTATCCAGTAAATGTCTTGTCGGTGATAGAAAAAAAGGAAAAACTCTAGGTAAAAAGGAAAAGGTTCATTGTCATTTAAGATATGGATAATTCGTAACGGTCAATTAGTTCGTCATGATGACCTTAGTATTTTGTGTAGTGGTGACGTCCTCCATGAACTATTTGGGTCCTAATATGTCAAACAGTATACAAATGCAATAGATGCTATTAGGTTAGTGACATTTTCCAATTTGATGGCATTTTGATTTTAGCAACTTAATTAAATGAAATGATAAAATAATTCATAATATAAATCAGTAATTAGGTGTTAATGCCGTCAGCGTTCTCTTGAAGGTACGTCACAGTTATCTTAGTTTTCTGACAAAAATCAAAGTATGATTATCTATTTAGAAAATAATAAATAGGTAAAGAAACGAAGCGAACATTTTAATGTTTGTATATACCACGATCCTGTATAAATACAAGAAATAGGTATTTTTTGTTCGACAATACACATGCGTGAAGTAAAATATTCCGGGAATTTTATCACCGCATTGTTCATATAGCCAATGAAGGACGTCATATTAAAATTCAGCATTAAAATTTGAATCTCTTGTTCACAAATTGGGGAGGTTTTAGTCCAAGAAACTAGTTAAACACCTGCACTTTTTAAAGTGAAGAGCCTGTACCAAACCTGTAAAGTCACTTGTACCAAGCCGGTAAAGTGACCTGTACCAAGCCGGTAAAGTGACCTGTACCAAGCCTGTAAAGTGACATGTACCAAGCCGGTAAAGTGACCTGTACCAAGCCGGTAAAGTGACCTGTACTAAGCCTGTAAAGTCACTTGTACCAAGCCGGTAAAGTGACCTGTACCAAGCCTGTAAAATGAAGTGCATGAACCAAGCCTGTAAAGTGAAGTTCCTGTACCAAGCCTGTAAAATGACCTGTTATATATCTGTGTTAGTTGCACCGAATTTGCATCTTCCTACGATTGTATTAGTGGACTATGGAGTTGTTCCGACAGTGTGGTATTTTATGTTTTTTTTTTCTTTTTATTGTTTCTGAACTTGCTTCGGGAGAGTGAAAACCACTCGTACAATTCAGAATATATATACATCTGTGTGTTTGTGTATTTATACATATGTGTGTTTGTATATTTATACATTTTGTGATGTTATTAGTGGTGCAGGACTGGCTAGAAAAATAAGAAAAGTTTGAAGATACTAAAGGAGTAAATCAAAGAAGGACTGACAATAATTAGTATGGTTAATAGAAAAGAAATGATAAAAAAAACACTTGGATAAAACTGCAGATTGAACAATGAGAACCCCACTAAAGACCGGGAGTGTACTCAGGTTCTCTGTAAGATTAATAGTTCCTGGAGCTTTCCCTGTAAGATTAATAGTTCCTGGAGCTTTCCCTGTAAGATTAATAGTTCCTGGAGCTTTCCCTGCAAGTGTCTTGACTCCACGCTTTCATTCTGTTATTTTGAATTGTCTTTGTTCCAAGGTTGTTTTAGAAACCAGATCGGGCGATTAACCAAACAAATCATTTCACGTTTTGGTACTCCATGTTCATCTTTATACGAAGCAAACATGTGTCAGTAATACACTCATAATAATACAGAAATAAAAGTCAAAATTAACATATTAGACATAACAATAAAAAATAAACAAACAATATCAATAGCAAAGTTATGCTTGGTTGTGTTAATTAAAGTCAACAACAGATCATTCATCAACCTCTATTGTTTATCTTAAGTTACAGCAATGAAATGTGAACATATTTTTATAAATAGTGAAGATAACGATTAGCCCTGTGTATTCTGTAATATATCTGTTGATTCAGTACAAAACTATTAAATTCATACGATTCTGTCCATTATTATAAATTGATAATGACATACATAAGTAAATGTTTCCTATTTTATTATTGACAAAAAAAAGCTTCTAAAGTTTTGTACTGCATTCAGATGTATTTATCATTTCGTAATCATGACTCAGTTGTGGAAGGGAAGTTCTGAGGATTAACTCTAAAATCCAACACATTTCGATGCAAAAGTATGAAAAAATAGAAATCCAATAAAACTTAGTGACATAAATCGGAAGAGCAAAGGAAAGAAAAGCCGCTACCATTCGAAATTGGGGGGTCGCAGTTGAACGATGGTGGTTCACGTATTGAATAACATTCATCAGGTACGCTCATCAGAATGGGAAGCCAAGTGGTTCACGTATTGAATAACATTCCTGAGGTACGTTTATATGATTGGAAAGCCAAGTGGTTCACGTATTGAATAACATTCCTGAGGTACGTTTATATGAATGGAAAGCCAAATGATTCACGTATTGAATAACATTCCTGAGGTACGTTTATATGATTGGAAAGCCAAGTGGTTCACGTATTGAATAATATTCCTCAGGTACTCTCATATGATTGGAAAGCCAAGTGGTTCACGTATTGAATAACATTCATCAGGTACGCTCATAATATATGGAAAGCCAAGTGGTTCACGTATTGAATAACATTCATCAGGTACGTTCATATGATTGGAAAGCCACGTGGTTCACGTATTGAATAACATTCCTCAGGTACGTTTATATGATTGGAAAGCCAAGTGGTTCACGTATTGAATAATATTCCTCAGGTACTCTCATATGATTGGAAAGCCAAGTGGTTCTCGTATTGAATAACATTCCTCAGGTACGCTCATAAGATTGGAAAGCCAAGTGGTTCACGGATTGAATAACATTCCTCAGGTACGCTCATAAGATTGGAAAGCCAATTGGTTCACGTATTGAATAACAATCCTCAGGTACGCTCATAAGATTGGAAAGCCAAGTGGTTCACGTATTGAATAACATTCTTGAGGTGCATTCATATGATTGGAAAGCCAAGTGGTTCACGTATTGAATAACATTCCTCAGGTACGCTCATAAGATTGGAAAGCCAATTGGTTCACGTATTGAATAACAATCCTCAGGTACGTTCATATGATTGGAAAGCCACGTGGTTCACGTATTGAATAACATTCCTCAGGTACGCTCATGTGATTGAAAAGCCAAGTGGTTCACGTATTGAATAACATTCCTGAGGTGCGTTCATATGATTGGAAAGCCAAGTGGTTCACGTATTGAATAACATTCCTCAGGTACGCTCATAAGATTGGAAAGCCAAGTGGTTCACGTATTGAATAACATTCCTCGGATACGCTCATCAGATTGGAAAGCCAAGTGGTTCACGTATTGAATAACATTCCTCAGGTACGCTCATAAGATTGGAAAGCCAAGTGGTTCACGTATTGAATAACATTCCTCGGATACGCTCATCAGATTGGAAAGACAAACAATGTAAAAGTCTTTGAAAGCAAGTCAACCTAATTACATAAATAGGATATCCAAAAATCGAGTCAGATCACACAAGCCAGTGAAATAACAGCTTTACTTTGTTGACGAAATAAAATAAATAAAAACAACCCATGAAAGCAGTTCTAGAAACCAATTGAAATAATGATTATACATGAACGGGCGTTTATGCACATTGATACATACACTTTTAATGGATTTAATGAGAAAAGTTTGAAGAGACCGCATGGGCAATCAGAAGCCGTAAATCGAGGAAGAACATAATTATGATGTAACGAGAATTGACGGACCAATACAAAATATCGGACAAAATGCTGTTTATCAAATGTGACCGTGAAAGTATTCAGGGATCTTAAAATCAGATTCAGTTTTCAAATTGAATGGTTGAATTATTCACATTTAGCCCTACACCTAATACTTATATATTATTAATACTACTGAACAGAATAAAAGAGTTGATGCACTGTGGACAAGGCAATACACATAATTAGTATAACAAAAACAAATTAGTATTGTTATTGTTCACTAATGAATACAGCATAACACGTGTATCAAACGTCGACGTGAAACCTTGTAAAAAGACAAATCATTGTCTATCAGAAAAATAAATCATAAGATTTTAAGACTTTCTCTCCAAGGACATAATTTATTTGTAAACCATTTACAAGGATATGACAAACGTCTCTGTTATTTATACATGTTGTACATAATTGTTTCCACCTGTCTTTGTGATGTCTATCAATAAAGGTATCCCAAGACTTTGATGATCTTAAATCAACAGCCGCCGATTTTCTCTCCTGCTGGTTGTCAG
This sequence comes from Gigantidas platifrons, assembly GCA_002080005.1. Taxonomy (NCBI): domain Eukaryota; kingdom Metazoa; phylum Mollusca; class Bivalvia; order Mytilida; family Modiolidae; genus Gigantidas; species Gigantidas platifrons. The sequence continues at coordinate 11,174 of MJUT01058303.1, read as the reverse complement.
TGTCATATGTAGACCTAAAGGGGATGTTTATATATAATAGGTGATTATTGTCTTGTTGACGAAATCAATGACGAGACCTGGAGGTGTCAATTATCACCACCCCAAAGAATCATAATATTAAGATTAACTCCGCTGAGAATTATGCCAGGAGTCGAGAAGAATAAGACAAGGTTATTACTCTTTAGAAAGTATGCCTACGTGCTCTTATTAATGTAGTTTTATTAATATTTAGACATTTGTAAATTTACCCTTACTTAATAATGTACTTATAACTAAAGCTAATGTTCATCTTACACTGTCATATATCAAGGGTCCGTCGTGGTTGTGATCGCATGATAGTTGGATTTATAACTACATGTGCAATCAACGATTATCACCACTAACGTTGTGAGTTCGAACCTCGCTCAAGTGAGGTGTACTCGATACAACATTATGTGATAAAGTTTGTCGGTGACTTGTGACAGTTCGTTGATCTTCTCCGGGTACTCCGGTTTCCTCCACCAATAAAACCTAATGCTACGATATAACTGAAATATTGTTGAAAGTGGTGTTAAACACCATAAATCAAACCAACCAACCAACCAATCAAGTCATAGATTAAAATATTTTGGATATTCTATTTATATTTAAAAGTATGTTTTGCTAAAAGCGTAGTCTAATGAAGATGGACTATTTGTTTCCAATGACAACAATACTACACATCAAATATTGAAATTATTAAAATCTTTGTTAATGTCTCATTCCATATTATCATTGTACGATGTTATGGAGGATTAGCATCTGAATCCTAGCATGGTCATTGCTTTAGACGGATATTCAGTCCAAGTACAAATACATTCTACAAATAACGAAATGGCTATTTGAAGAATAAGAAAATAGTATATTTCCATCACCAAATGAATATATTGTTTATTAACGCATGTCTTTTTTTTTGGATATCACTCAAGATATAGCAGTGGACGCTAATGGATAAATTCCTTTGACATTTAAGTCATACTATAAAATAAGTCAATGATCCAAAGAACAGAAAAATATGCCCATTGAACAATAAATAGTGCGATTATTTTAGAAAATTGATCAAAAACAAACATGTCGTCATGAGCGCTGGTGACATTTGAACATGCTTACAGATTTTTTTGTTTTTAGCATTTATCCTCTTTTATTTGGTTAAATCAAACTGGCATTACATTACAATGTGTCAGTAATTTAAAAGTTAGTGAATGTTGTAATTACACACAATTCCCATGCTGACTTCAGCCTAAACAATAATCAACAGAGTGCATATGTATGTTTGCATACATGTAACATTCTCACATGGGTAGCATTATTCAGGTTCAATTTTATCCTTCGGTGTCGCTCCTAATAAAATTTGAACGAAAATAATGTTATCTATGTTAAAATATTTAACAACCTTATGGTTCTCATTAATTATTTTTATCTGACTTTACATTGACTATTTGCCTGTTAATTTCTTTAACTTTAAGTTTTGATGTGCCACATTTTAATATTACGAAAGATGCTATAAATCTGATTTTTATTTTGATATTTGCAAGATTTTGTTAGATCAACAGCATAGATAACTACAACCTTTAATTTGTAGTCTTCAGACACGGAATCTTACTATATTCAGATCCCGTCTTCCCGATATGGTGACTGCCACGTTTACCACTTTTTCAAACCTCGCTACCCCTGGTTTCCCAATATCTCAACAATTCTTCTAGTTTTTAGATATAGTTAAAATTGTTTACATCCTTAAATAGTTCTTCGGATTACCAAAGCAGCATGCTATACCGGTAAATAAAGGTTAAAATGGGTACCTTATTGACGACACCAGATTATATTAAATTTACTTTTTAATTGCAATTGTTGTCCATAAATGTTAGAGAAAACCGAAGAGGTAATAACGAATGGACAATCTAGAGACACAGGCAACATTGGACAAAAAACACAGAACGCAGATAAACAGAGCAAGCACACAACACGGAAACAAAAAAACAATGCCTGTTTCTTGCATCAGCTTTATCATCATTACCAGATATTGTATCAGCTGTATCATCACTATCAGATATTGTATCAGCTTTATCATCATTATCAGATATTGTATCAGCTGTATCATCACTATCAGATATTGTATCAGGTGTATCATCACTATCAGATATTGTATCAACTTTATCATCACTATCAGATATTGTATCAGCTGTATCATCACTATCAGATATTGTATCAGCTTTATCATCACTATCATATATTGTATCAGCTGTATCATCACTATCATATATTGTATCAGGTGTATCATCACTATCATATATTGTATCAGCTATATCATCACTATCAGATATTGTATCAGGTGTATCATCACTATCATATATTGTATCAGCTATATCATCACTATCAGTCATTGTATCAGCTGTATCATCTTCAGCAGTCATTGTATCAGTTGTATCATCATTATCAGTCATTTTATCAGCTGTATCATCATTATCAGTCATTTTGTCAGCTGTATCATCATTATCAGTCATTCTATCAGCTGTATCTTCACTATCAGTCATTGTATCAGCTGTATCATCACTATCAGTCATTGTATCAGCTGTGTCATCATTATCAGTCATTTTGTCAGCTGTATCATCATTATCTGTCATTTTATCAGCTGTGTCATCACTATCAGTCATTGTATCAGCTGTATCATCTTTAGCAGTCATTGTATTAGCTGCATCATCATTATCAGTCATTTTATCAGCTGTGTTATCACTATCAGTCATTGTATCAGCTGTGTCATCATTATCAGTCATTTTGTCAGCTGTATCATCATTATCAGTCATTTTATCAGCTGTATCATCACTATCAGTCATTGTATCAGCTGTATCATCTTTAGCAGTCATTGTATTAGCTGCATCATCATTATCAGTCATTTTATCAGTTGTATCATCATTATCAGTCATTTTGTCATCTGCATCATCACTATCAGTCATTTTATCAGATGTATCATCACTATCAGTCATTGTATCAACTGTATCATCACAATCCGTCATTTTATCAACTGTGTCATCACTATCAGTCATTGCATCAACTGTATCATCACTATCAGTCCTTGTATCAGCTGTATCATCATTATCAGACATTGTATCAGATGCATCGTTACTACCAGACTTAATTTGTGGAGTATAACTCGGTTAGATACAACGAACCGATCAGTGATCCCTCATCTACAATCACCCGTCTGTTAAGTGCAACGCTTGAGGTAGGTATTGGGGTATGATCTTATGTTAGGTGAGAATATATTTTTATGACAATAATACGGTAAATCATAGTTTAAGATTGTATATTCCTAGTTGACATTGCATGAGTCAATCAATCAAAAAAAACCTAAAAAAAACAATAATAACAAATATATTAAAATTATTCGAAATCTTCCAATATTCAGAAATATTTCCGTGTTCAAGTTTGAAATGCTACTCATGTGTATATTCCAGAATGAATAAATGGATAATTACACATAATCGTTTATAATTGTTATTTACTAACCCTTTTCTTGGTGCATTTTAATGATTCAGATACTACGCAACGAGTCAATACAGTTGCACTCGATTATCTTACAAAATGACGCGAATCAACAGTTAAAAGCCACAATGTACTTATGCAATTGTATTTTTATTTTTAATAAGTTTATAATGAAGTATTTTTGGCACTACTTCACATCCTTGTTGAATAATTCGTAAGACGTCTTTACAAATAAGGTTTATCATTTTAAAAAGATAAACCAATTTAATGAAAGAGAAATTCCGGAACAATCTATCCTTCCCGGGTCCGGCCCCAAAACTGTATGCATCATGTGACGTCATTTCCATCCTTTAAAAAACTTAATTGAAAAACCAAGTCGAAAATTTTTAATCGAAAAAATCGAGGAACATTCTACGCCATCCAACTAATATTGATATCATGCAACCTCCAAAAAGGCATCGCAGACCTCCTGCAAGAGCTACACCAAGGCAATCAGCTTCCAAAAAGCCGAGAAAGGTAAATGCATTGGCACCAGACAGATGCAACGAGGCCAACACGAGGAGCAGTTCGGCACCTAGGGCCCCATCAACACAAACAGCCCTGGAAATAACTTCACAAAGCAGCGCATCTGGACCACAACAAAATTTATCAATCTCACACGGCCCAGTAGTAAATATTGTCTCAGAAGTTCAAAGTTACATACCGGGAAACCAAGAAGAAGAACGATCTCAGTCGATAAGGACCACCAACAGCACTCTCTTAAGGGTGTAGGCCTGGGGTATGGGAAATAACTCTATTTTCAGTGTCTTCTCAAATATATGATCATCTGTGCGTTTGAAAATTCTCCCTCAATTCCAAGCTTCTTGGTGACAAAGATTGTTTACATTGGATATGGCCAGTTAAAAAAAAAATCCTTTTCCTTTTACCTTTCCATAGCTGTGCTCCTTGTAATTTTATATCTTATTGTTGCTTATGCCAATGTCAGGCAGTGTGTTATTATTATATGCCGGTGCCCACAAAATATCATCGAAATATCTCTTTCCAGAAAAAATGTTCATCGAAATATGTTGTCAAAAATGCCAGAAATGTAACACAATATGTGTGACAACCTTTTTCTATTGAATTTCAAGGATTTGTCCAAAAAAAATAATTAGATATATACACCAGAATCTTTAATATTATGAAACTATAGAGCAAATTCATTTTTTGGTAGTAAAAAAAAATAGAAAGCTATGTTTGGGAAAAAAATTGTAATATCTGATCCTCTCTTATACCGCCGCCCCCCTTCTCCTAAGACAACTAAAGAATAACCAGAATCAAACGAATACAACGGGAGCACATAATTTAAAGGAATATAACAATACAGCTGGGTGTGTTTGTGGGTTTTTTTTATTGTTTGTTATGAATTAATCAAGTAGAGTCACCCTAAAACCACCCCTCTCCCTCCCCAGCCGACCTGAAAATAAAAAAGACAAATGCAGTCATTTAGTAATTTGGACATCCACTGTGTCAATTATAAGAATTCAAAAGCTTTTTGTTATTGGTAACTAGTTAATTTTTATCTCTCAAACAAAGAAACTAGCAAAGGATGGGTGTGTGATAACTTTCCTCGACAATTTCATTTTCTGGGTGCCATCCATGAAAAACATAAATCTAAATATTTGAAAAATCTGACGGTAAAAGTTTGTAAAATTTGGTGCAATGATGTCTATATGTCTATTCTTCAGTGTGACATTTTTTGGTGGAAATTAAATGACAGGATTTTTTTTAATCCGATTTTTAATACCAAGGTGGTCCTCGGGGCATCCCCCCTTTTTTGCAGTTTTCACTGTTTTGCACGTGATTATCTCCAAACAGGATATTCAGATATGCTAGATATTTCATATCTATTCAACAACAACACTCTCAAGTGTATTAAAGCCAAAATATTCCCTTTCAATCAGAAATAAATGTGCATATCTATTAGAATCTTCCGAAACGAGTATTATCATCTGGCGTCAAGAATACCCCCAAAATTGCTATATTTAGGATGTGCTATGGAGAAAACGGCAAGGTGAAATTTGTTGAAACTTTGGCAGAAAATGTATTTAGACATAACTATTCCATGATGCAAATTAAAAAAAAAAAATGAATGATGGGACAATTTTAGGGTAACCCAGGTCTACACCCTTAAATACCCAAAGTAGTTCAAGTGGAAATCGGCCACCCCAGAGCAGTAATCTAGGTATGTTTCCACAACCATTAGTTATGACGGATTCCCCGGGGGGGGTATATTTTTCTGGTTCACTTGATTCACTATTGCAGGTAAACAGGTCCCATGATGTAATGCCCAGTTTTTTTTTTATCCCATTTCATCCCATATTCCACTAAAATTAAAGGAAAAAGCTTGGAAAGGAGATTTCATTGATTTTCATTTGTTATTAAAATCTGCACGGGAGCTGGCAAATGAACAAGGCATTGAAGGTGACTTGGCAGTAAAAGGGGGGTCTTTAACCGTTGTTGTGAACAAAACGAGCAACCCGATTAGAAATATAAACATATGGTCCTCTGCATTTATGGTTTACGCAAGCATAATGCTCGAAAAATGGCCAAACAAAGGCATTGATTTTTTTTCAAATACATGCACACAGTCAGAATGGCAGCTTCAAGGGGTTACCCTCAAGGTTGGGTTAACTACGATGAACAGTATCGACTGCGCAAAGCCCTTTCCCCTTCTTCTTCATGGGGTGTAGTTGATATGGAATTGTGGATGTTATGCGTGTCCACTCCCCCCTCTGTCAATATCACAATTGGTAATGTTAACAGTCCAACCTACCCAAGCGGGCTGAATTCGGCAAATGCTCAACGTCAGAATAACACTGGTCTGGTTTGTAGAAATTTCAACAGAGGTTTTCAGTGTAAATTCGGCAAAAAAGATTTGAGGTCACGATTATTTCCGTTATTCTACGTCGGATCATATTATAGTATAACTTTTCTGCGTTACCGCAGGAAGTTGGGGCAAGGCCATCTCATGTCCACCATGAGGGGTCGGCTCTGAACTGGTTCCAGTTTGAGCTTACCAGGTTAATTGCTTAAATTACAAATAAATATTGATTTTCTTCACTCCCTTGAATGTAGGGTAACCAAGGGGTGATGCGAATATGAGACGTCGTATGTGGAAAGCATGTACCTCGTTCTTTCTTGTTTTAACCAAGGGGAATTTTTGGCATCCTTTGTTACCAAAGGTACGCAGATTTGTCCAAATCTCATTAATCGGCATTCTGTTAATCTTGCCAGATCTTGCCGTCTTTAAATGTGCACTGTGGCCGTTTATCTTCCATATTATTCTTGTTATTTTATGCCTGCATTTACGAATTGATTCTTTGATTAATAAGGTTTATCATTTTAAAAAGATAAACCAATTTAATGAAAGAGAAATTCCGGAACAATCTATCCTTCCCGGGTCCGGCCCCAAAACTTTATACATCATGTGACGTCATTTCCATCCTTTAAAAAACTTAATTGAAAAACCAAGTCGAAAATTTGTAATCCCTCCCCCCCCCCTCCCCTCCTTTCTACCAACAATTTCTGCTGCTGTTTTTATTAATTTTTCAGGTCGACCGGAGTAAATTTAAGGGAAATTATATGGATTTACACATGTGGATTTGACAGCTTTATCTATGGACTTTGGCGTTTTGTCGGCGTTTGGCGGATCAGCCGGAGGAAGCTTGGTATGCATTTTGCAGATGGACAGTTGTAACTGGTGTGATGGCTTGATCAAGGAATTCAGTCCAGGGTGTATTTTAACAGACGTAACTAACAATTGTGCTTTCATTTAGCGTCAGATTTTTTATATTATTTTCCCAAATTGATCAGGAGTAATAAACTATAGCTACCGTGTTTTATTTTCATAATGACTGACAAATCGCCATAGACAAATGAAATCAGAATGATCTTTTTAAGAATTTGTCAAATCCGTCGTTGTTGATTGTATTTTATTTCTCTAAGCTTTTTCATATTTGTGTTATTTTTAAATATATATTGTAATTTAAAATAAATTGTCTTGTCACAGTTGCCTGATTGGCGGGATCTGGCAAGATTTGGGGTCACGATTATTTCCGTTATTCTACGTCGGATCATATTATAGTATAACTTTTCTGCGTTACCGCAGGAAGTTGGAGCAAAGCCATCTCATGTCCACCATGAGGGGTCGGTTCTGAACTGGTCCCAGTTTGAGCTTACCATGTTAATTGCTTAAATTACAAATAAATATTGATTTTCTTCACTCCCTTGAATGTAGGGTAACCAAGGGGTGATGCGAATATGAGACGTCGTATGTGGAGAGCGTGTACCTCGTTCTTTCTTGTTTTAACCAAGGTGAATTTTTGGCATCCTTTGTTACCAAAGGTGCGCAGATTTGTCCAAATCTCATTATTCGGCATTCTGTTAATCTTGCCAGATCTTGCCGTCTTTAAATGTGCACTGTGGCCGTTTATCTTCCATATTATTCTTGTTATTTTATGCCTGCATTTACGAATTGATTCTTTGATTAATATCTCTGTGGTCGATGATTGCACGTTTCAATTGAATGCTATTTCAGTAAAAGTAAACATTTGTTTTGTAAGGGATTCATGTTTTATTTATGTTATTTGTATTTGTTTAAGCTACATGTCTATGTGGTGTTCAACACGATTTCCATGTCAGATGATGTCCGTATCGTGTAACAGTAACACACGACAGATGTCTCTAGTGGAGCAGGAACTGGGCGTTGAACAACAATCACACATTCATAATTTCGACTTTTCTGGTGTTGCATTCCATGTTCTTTTCATTTAACCTATAATATTGCTTAACTATGTTTACAAACTGACAATACAAACAAACTTAATCAAGTATGTTCACGGCAAATAAACGTTAGAGAAAACCGCAGGGACAATCAAACATTCAAACATGGACTTCATAAGTATATACAAACAAACTTAATCAAGTACGTTCATGGCAAATAAACGTTAGAGAAAACCGAAGGGACAATCAAACATGAACATCATAAGTATACAAACAAACTTAATCAAGTAGGTTCATGGCAAATAAACGTTAGAGAAAACCAAAGGGACAATCACGAATGGACATCATAAGTATATACAAACAAACTTAATCAAGTACGTTCATGGCAAATAAACGTTAGAGAAAACCGAAGGGACAATCAGACATGGACATCATAAGTATATACAAACAAACTTAATCAAGTACGTTCACGGCAAATAACCGTTAGAGAAAACCGAAGGGACAATCAAACATGGACATCATAAGTATATACAAACAAACTTAATCAGGTACGTTCACAGCAAATAAACGTTAGAGAATACCGAAGTGGAAATCACGAATGAAAAATCCAGAGAAACTGGCAATATTAAACACACAAGATATAGAACACAGACAAACTATATAAAGAAAATAAATAACACAGAAAACATGAATAGCACAGAAAACAATGCTTGAGGGAAGCCACGTCAAGTTCAATAAAAATTACATTATTTAAGAAATGTTAATTTCTATAGTGTATCTAGTAAACCATGTCAGTGCCGAAAGGAGGTCGTTAATCAACAGAATGTTACCTTCTTAGCTAGTAGTCAGCTATCCACGGGTATTCATTGATCACGGGTATTGTGCTATCCATGTTCATGTTGTCATTCATTTTTTAGATAGTGTATGGTCTTTGAGTTGAAGCAATCCTGTTCAGTCTTTTTATCGTTTGATTATATCTGATATAAGAGGGATAGGGCTGAGATCCCATCAATCAATTCAACCCCACCACATTTGTTTGTGTCCTAAATCAGGAACTGTATTCCAACGTCATATGTTGTTATCTTGCTATGTGTTTAATGAATTAAGATGAGAGGTGTTTAATGAATTAAGATGAGAGGTGTTTAATGAATTGAGATGAGAGGTGTTTAATGAATTGAGATGAGAGGTGTTTAATGAATTGAGATGAGAGGTGTTTAATGAATTGAGATGAGAGGTGTTTAATGAATTGAGATGAGAGGTGTTTAATGAATTGAGATGAGAGGTGTTTAATGAATTGAGATGATTTTATTGATTTGATTTTTGGTGTTTAACGCCACTTTCAACAATATTTCAGCTATATCATGGCGACCAGTTTTAGTGGTGGAGGAAGCCGGAGTACCCGGAGAGAACCACCGACCATGGGCAAGCAACTGGTAAACTTTATCACTTGCGGTTGCGAGTCGAGTGCACCCTTTTTTGTAATTTACAAAGCCGGGCGCGAACCCACGCCGTATTGGTGATAGGCTTGTATGAGTTGTTAGATCCAGCGACCTAACTCATTGAGCCACCCGGGCCCCTAATGAATTGAGATGAGAGGTGTTTAATGAATTGATATGAGAGGTGTTTAATGAATTGAGATGAGAGGTGTTTAATGAATTGAGATGAGAGGTGTTTAATGAATTGAGATGAGAGGTGTTTAATGAATTGAGATGAGAGGTATTTGTTCGTTTTATTTATATTAGCGGAATTGTTGACCATCACTGTTTAATATTTCTTTTAATAACCCGATTTTTGGCTTGTGAGCTCTACATTATATATAAACGTGTAATTGTTGAAATCATTCCTGAAGAAACACCAATGTTCGCCAGTAAAATATAGTTGTACGAGGCTTCTCCTTTCAGCAGATATAGCTATAACAATGTGAAACCAACGACAAACACAAAACTCAAAACCAGTTAATTTGTGTTTATTATTCATTTATATATAGGTTATTTTACTTGTTCAACCTACCTTTTGAATATTTCCCAAACATGAACACTTTACTTATATTTAGTATACAGAAAACTTTTCATTTGTGATGAATGTTTTACGCTAATATTTCAAATGTATTTTATTTCTACAGTGATAAGTGTAAGTACGTACTTATAACACGTTAAAACTTCAAGTAAGTGAAACTATCAATCGGATTGGTTCAATGGTTATTTTATGTACCAATCAATTCAAGTACGTTTATGCTGAACCTTTTGAAACCACATCAAATTCCATTATCATTATATTGTATTGCCACCGTCCGTCTTTCATACCGATACTGAAGTAGGAAATAAACCTGTAAACTCTGTCAACTTTGATCAACGTTTTCTTCTCTTGAGTAATTGATCAGAAAAACTTTACTACAACGGAATCGTAACACAATTGTTACTTAATAATTAAACTTAATAATAAAACTTAATAATAAAACATCAATATTGGTGTCATTTCTCATTAATTCAATAATTGACAAGTTACGATTTCATACTTTTGCACTGAATTTAAAAGTAATTATATCTAACAATATAAAACTAATTTTACTGTGTGTAGACAAACTAATTATACTGTGGGTAGACAAACTAATTATATTGTGTGTAGACAGATCAATTATACTGTGGGTAGACAAACCAATTATACTGTGGGTAGACAAACTAATTATACTGTGGGTAGACAAACTAATTATATTGTGTGTAGACAGACCAATTATACTGTGGGTAGACAAACCAATTATACTGTGGGTAGACAAACCAATTATACTGTGGGTAGACAAACTAATTATACTCTGGGTAGACAAACTAATTATACTGTGGGTAGACAAACTAATTATACTGTGGGTAGACAAACTGATTATACTGGGGGTAGACAAACTGGTTATACTGTGGGTA
>MJUT01058300.1:0-12728 GCA_002080005.1 Gigantidas platifrons | reverse complement strand
AGTCAGATTGAAACTAGGTTTGGTATGTAAGTGTATCTCATGAATATCTAGGTCAAGTTCGATAATGATGATTTTTCGACAAATCTAACCAGAGTTACTCCCCTTTTTTTACTTCAAAATGGTCCTTGGATGGTCCCCTTTCAGAATTATGAGTGATACAGGCTCCTCTGACCCTCTAGCTTACAGTAGTTTCAAAATTTAATCTTACGATGTAACCTTGGCCTCGGGGGACCAGTGGCCAATGGCCTTTTATTAGATATTGATAAATGATGAGACACATGTTCAAATCGTTTCATGTACTTCAACTATGTAATATTCTGTCATCTCTATGTTTTTGCACCCGGTAATACACTAACATCTATAACAACATTGTGTTTCGGGCGTGGTACATTACCTGGAAATCAATTGACTGGAGATAGATTATCATCAAATAAACATCTATATCTATGGTTTGGAATATAGTACAATAAAATAACCTACCATGTAGTCTTTTTAAATGTTTTAGCTACATTTGAACTAATTTTTATAGAAAAAATAATTTTATTTACTATATGGTAGGCTATTTTATTATAAAATATGGATAAAATATTTAAAAAAATGTGATTGAAATATTTTCCAGGCAGTCAAAAGAGGTAATTTGTTTTATACCCAACTTTTTCCAGTAATGAGTTAAGATAGTAAATAATTTTTTTTTTTTTTTTACAAAAATCAGTTCAAATTGTAGCTAAAACATTTAAAAAGACTGCATGGTAGGTTATTTTATTATAAAATATCCATAAAATATATATATAAAAAAATGTGATTGAAATATTTTTCAGGCAGTCAAAAGAGGTAATTATTTATGATACCCAAATTTTTCCAGTCACGAGATAAGGTAGTAAATAATTTTTGTTGTTGATAAAATTAGTTCAAAATGTAGCTAAAACATTTAAAAAGACTGCATGGAAGGTTATTTTATTGTACTGTATTCCAAACCATAGATATAGATGTTTATTTGATGAAAATCTATGTCAGGTCAATTTATTTCCAGGTAATGTACCACGCCTGTGCTTCGGGTTACTGTCACCCGTCATTCACATTCGAAATCCCTCCAACGTCCCTGTAGAACTATTGTGCTGGTCAATATCTAAATATTTGGTAGACTTGTCACTGGATGGTTGAAATGTGAATTCTCACGTATTCCGAGATGTTAATTAATACATTTGTATATGTCGGTGGAATGAAGAGTGAAAACAAAATGTCAACAAACTTGGTTTTGATTAGATTGGATATTGAAATATATAACATATACATATACACGAGATTTTATGAATTTACTAAATGAAATATTACCATGATCATAAATCAAGGTCTCAATTCACTAGGTGTCCGTCTTTCGTACGAACTATTACATTCTATCGTCTTTATCTGGTCTATCTTTGGGTAAATTGTCGGATTGTTCTAAAGCGTAAGCCTCTGCTTCTACGGACAGTTGCTTCATTGCATCTCGGAGTGGAGGTGTTCTCTTTCTAATTATTGGTTGTGGTGTACTAAAACCAATCTTACTCCCAAGCTGATCATTTTGAGACTGCGACGAGGCGGTAACCGATTTTTTGTCATGAAAATCCTTCATTGCCAGCTTAGTGAACGAACCTATAGGTGGGCTTCTACTTTTGTCTATCCTTTGAGCTCTACATATATCTCTCTTCCGGGGTTTAGAGGACGTTGGAGAATGTTTACCTCCAAACATATTTCTCGTTTGAGTTTGAGTAGAATATTCCGAATTTTTACTTCCAACATTGTCTCTCATTTGAGGTTGCAAAGAAGATCCAGAATCGCTGCCTCCAAAATTGTCTCTCAGTTCAGGTTGAGAGGACGATAAAGATTGTTTTCTATTTCTCGTTTGAGGTGGAGACGAAGCTTCCGAATTTCTAACTCCAGACATATCTCTCGTTTGAGATTGAGAGGAAGATTCCGAATTTCTATCTTCAAAAAGATCTCTCGTTTGAGGTTGAGAGGGAGATTCTGAATTTCGACTTCCATATATATCTTTCGTTTGAGATTTAGAAGAAATTTCCGAATTTCTACCTCCAAAAATATCTATGGATTGTGATTCAGAGAAAGATTCGGACAATTTCTTTTGCATAACAAATTTTTTGATTTGGGTTTGAGCTTGTGGTCCACGCTCTTCTTCTGACAGTTGTACCTGTCCAGATACAACACGCTGCTCTAATCTCTCAGTGTTTGGCATTGAAATGTTATCAATACAACCATGTTGTTCTTCTATCGTCTGTTCTTCGCTTGACGACTTCCCCATTGCCTCTAATCTAGACTTGCGCAATGCATCGTAACGAGGACTATTTCTAACCAAAATCTTAGATCTTACTTTTTCCATTGGATGATTTCTTTTCATTTCCTTCATGCGACTCAAAACAGGTTCATGTTTTATATTGTCTACCGACTTCATCAAGTGTTCAATAGAAGGTCGTTTCTCTAAATCAAGGGACAGACAGTCTTGTATTGAATCTTTAGTGCTTTCCAATAACCCATCTGTGGAGTATGGCATTCCGTTCAACACACAAGGTTGACAGTTGTCAATGAACTGTTTAAAAGACCATTGACGTTGGTTTTGGAACACGGGACCAACTAAAACTTCGAACAATAATAGTCCGAAGGAATAAATGTCCGCACACGAAACATATAATTCCCCTTTAAGAACCTCAGGGCTGATATACACGAAATCTCCAACAAGAATTGCATCCTTGTCATCTGGCAAGGGTGCCTTTTTAGGATGACATGCCCCACACAATTTTACACTGATGGCATCGTCAATCTGAAACAACATTTCATCAACATTATGCTTAAGAGCTTACAACGTGAGATATTAATAGCAGATGATACCCACTTTTGAAAGAACCTATAGGAAACGAAACACAACACCACAACAGCAAAAACATGAAACCAATAACGAAACAAAAGATTGGATACTAAAAATATGGAGACGACATCAAGATGAGGTTTTTAGGAGAACAGAACAATGATGAAAGTATACAAATTCGCATATATGCTAATTGTTCCTACAACAGTTTGTTTGATATTAAGGGGATAATACCGATGAGACTATTATACAGTCAAGTGTGAAACTATTTACTAGAGTTGTTATTGAGCACTTCGACAGAGGGACCTGGGTGAAAGGTTATGGTAGTTTACATCTGACCACAAACCTAGTATTACCACTAACATGGGTTTCAGTCCAGTTACCCACTTCAAGTATGAAGATACCAAAGGGGTAATCAGAAGCCGTAATTCGTAAAACAGACAGTAGAATGGCCAAACGAAAGGGCAAAAGGGCACTTGACGTATTCATCACACTACAGCTAAAACATTGCTGAAAGTGACGATAAACACCAACAACCCATGTATAGAAAACATATTGATTTTCGTATTTGCTTTAAACTTTAAATATTCATTCAAAGTATATGAGCAAATATTTAACCTTGGTATTCCGTCTTAAAACACCCAAGTACGAGTCGCCGTCTAGTAATTATCCGAACAAAACATTATACCGTGAAATACTGTTTATTCTCGGAAAAATCAAAATTGTCGTGGATTTCGTGGTTCAACCAATCAACGAATCCAACGATGCATAGTTTTTATTTATTTACAGCACTAATGAATAACACAATAGCCGTATATTCTTATGGGTATTGGATCGAAAACCATGAATGTGTCTTTTATCCCCCGAAATTCGCATCCACGAATATAAGTTCTTCCATGTTATGCTAGATTCAGTATTCCCATTTCAACGTCGACAAAGCATATTCATTGCTATTAAGAATGCCTTTCACTTTAAGGAATAGTTTCTTTCTTGTGTTGAATAACATGTTTAGCTAATGAACCCATCGATTAATCAGGGAAATACTTACAGTCACAGTGTTGAGATTTAGCTCCATGTGCACCATTTTCTTCCTATGGATATATTCCAGACCAAGTAGAATTTCCTTCAATATTCTAGGAACGTCATCCTTTATTCGTACCATTCTTGATTTTAGAAAACGCCCGAGAGGTTGTAGATTTCCAGAGAAAACGAAAGCAGGTGTTGGATGATTTGAGTTCTGAATACCTAGTAGTTCTGCTACATGTTCATGTTTCATCAACCTAAAATCATAACATAGTTTTAAATAACCTAGTGTGGAAGGTGGACTGTTTTGTTCTACCTTTTATTAATTGTTCTCGTCATGATATAGCTAAATAAAATGCCCATTTGGCGTTCAAAACCAAACAACAATCACTTACTATATAAACCTATAAGGATCTGAATCATTTTGTACGATGACTGTGTGCGGACACTATCTTAAATAAATAGTTTTTGCTCATACTCGAAATTGCGAATAAGCTTCCGGATTCCGGTCACGAAGAACATTTATTCGCAGTATAAAACGATTTAATTGTTTTTAACAATTTCGTTTTTACCTAAGAGAGAGCTATCACTCACTTATAATGTAATATTTGTTCAAACTATGCAAGTGCAACGAATAAAAAATACCAAACGTTCACGACTGATTACTAGTAATATTGTTGATTTCTTAACAACCAGCAAAAAAAATATTTTAATGCACATTCAGGACCACAACAAGTTCAACAATACATTGTACATCAAAACTATACAGAAATGAAAGACGAATGGGTAAACGACTTTTTTAAATGCCACTGAACATATTTCGAAATATATATGTATAAGAGGTCTTTACGTGCAATGGGGCATTGTACATTCTTTAAACACGGTACAACTTATGGTCCACAATCAGACTTTCTGTATTATCCAGAAAATCTCACAACGACATATGCATATGTTATAATCAAATAAGTTACTCAATATTCCGAATGACACAATTATAAACTTCCATATTAATTTCTGCCCATCTTAAGTTATTTCAGTATATTTTTGAAAGCAATGTTGCACAAAATTTTGTAACAGATACTGTAAGGCGACTTACCTCAGTTTAGCAACCTCAGTGTCTGTATTTTGAATTCTTGCACTTGGAAGGTATATCCGAATTGCTACTGGTTCTTCCTGACATTTATTTAGAAGAATTCCGTTTTGACGAGCTGCCCATAGACCCCTTGGTATTTGCTTCTGATCAAACCTTTTGGTAGATGATGCGACATTGGCCAACATTAGAGAAACATTGAACGGTACTGATGCTCGTCCATCATAAACAGTATCTGTTACTATCTGAATGTCATCAGCACCAAAGTCATTTACAAAAATGTACCCTGCGCCATAGTCTGATAACGTACGTTTGAGTTGCTCTAAACCTTCCATCATGTATTCATACATTTCACGTGATGATAACCCTTCCTTTCGGCACTTACATATATGATCCATTAGGTTTTTATTTGTTTCCACCATAGCTGGAATTTTTTTTTGAATATCTGATAAGAACTGCTTTGATTCTTCCATAAAAGTGCTAATTATAAATTTCAAATGGTCGTTCTTTTTGTCACTTAAAAATGTTTGTAAAGCTTTCTCCGATTTCCTCTTAGCGTAAGCTATTGGATCTTTACGATATTCCTTTAATTTACCTTCATTTACACCATCAGCGATAAAAATAGATACCCTCCTTCCAACCTTTCCGAATGGTTTCAAAATTCGATTGGCCAGTTTTACCGGAAGTGTAACTCTTGTTGTTTGCATCTGGACAGCATCAGTAGGAATTGAAAATCTTCTGCTATCATGTCTTTCTTCTGGAAATCCATCGGAGTTAATGCTATCTGTTTCCGATTGCAGATCATTTTCTATTTCTTGCAATTCTTCCTCCAAGATATTCAGCTTGAACTGAATTGATGTTTCAACAGTTTCTCTCACAGCTTTAATTTGTCCCTTGTCCTCTTCCCAATTTTCAAGTTCCTTTGAGATCCTGGCAATTGTTAGATCATTAAGATTTTCCTTTAGGTCACTCCATGATTTAAATGATTCGTCATTCGGTAATTCACCTTCAATCCAAGTTGTAATGGACATTTTTGTTTTAGGAGAATCGAGATATTGTCTAAATTCTTCACAGATTTGAACTGTTTCTTCTTCAATTTGCTTTCTCAGGTCATTTATAACAATTTCAGACTTCATCTTAAGCGTATTCAGTTTTTCCCAAACATTTATCCTCTTGGTTTCAAGATCTATTTCTGAATTGTCAATTCTATGGACGATCGTTTTCAAATGGTGCACACTCCTTTTGAGAATGGTTTCAAGCCATCTATAAATAGTGAAATATAAAGTGCGTATAGTTAGATCTGGAGAACACAATATAAAAAGAAAGAGTCTCATCTGTTGTTAATATGATTATATTTTATTTTTATACATGCAATATTGTAATATAATGTATACTTTTTCTTCTACGTAACTATGTTACGGCTTATGATTACCTCTTTGGTGTCTTTTTACATACATATATGTTTCCCCGAGATGTTTCTCCATAACTAAACAGTCTCATCTTTTACCAATGTAATCAAATACAAGAGGTGAATATAAATAATAATGTAGGATGTCGGATCCTAAATATGGAAGCCATTTTGTCACGCCTGCAGTCTTTATCTATAACATTATCTATTATAAGGATAGCATTAAATTCGATAGTGTGTCAAATCCCCTTAAATATTCACAAAACAACTGTCTATCAATCGTTCAAAAGCATGTTGCTATAATCTCAAACACTCGCGACAGGTAAAAATAAAGAACGGCAACGGATGCACTTTCACTACAAACGATACCGTTTTTTCATATTTCACATATGTAGACGAGAGAAACATAATACCTAGTATTTGAAAATCCCTAAAACCAAATCCACATAAAATGTTGAAGAAGTCGCTATGATCTTGACTACTAAGAACTAAGTCATCAATTGATTTTAGCTACACTCCTATATGTAACGATGGATTTCGGCCGCACACACGTTAGATACCAACGTCTCAAACTAGGATGTCGCATTTCAAATATGTATTGGAAATAAATAATGATTCCTCCAAGAGTATATATATGCAATAATTTTCAAACATTTTAAAACATAATCTACAACCTATTTTACTTTTCGTTGTATCTTTAAAGAGACGGACATTATAACCTGTGTCTACACAATTAATAAAGTGGAGAGAAGTGGTTGGTGGTTTACATGAACACATCAATCAGTGCCTATCATTCGTAATGTTGTGAGTTCTTTTCTAATCCTTGGAGATGTGTACTCGATACAACTTAATGTGTTAAAGTTTATCAGTGATGTGGAGTCTGTCAATGGATTACTCTATTTTACTCTAGAAAATATGCATTTGTTCTTGTAAATATATATTTTTACCTGTAAGTGGAAAGTATTCTCTTATCCATGGCTTTGAAGTACAACTCTTTGAAATTATTCAATAATTCCCTATGATTATCAGTAATGAAGTATTCATCGATGTCGCATTCAAACTTAGCTTTAAAAGCTGAAAACTTAATCATCTGAGATTTCGTCATATTCGGCCACAATGATTTTAATTTTTGGTAAGCATGATTAAAGACCAGTTCATCTTGATCTTCTCCTATATGGTCCCACAAATTACAAACAAACAAGGCACACTGTGGGTCAAACTGTAGCATTCCTTGTTCTGTCTTTTCCTTTTCTTTTTCCAGTATGAGTTTAAGAAGCACCAAAAGCTGCACACAAAAAATAAAGGTATATATATCATATTCCATAAATCTGGAATAAAAATATATAATTTATCGTTTGTTAAACCTTTCTCGTGGTGGATATAGCTAAAACACTGCTCATTTTACGTTAAACAACAATCAATCAATATTACTCTCATTTGTAAATTTTTTTATACAGTTTATTAAGTTATAATTGTGGTATCTGAAAATTGAGTTCTCAGTTGACAAAACAACATAACACTAAAGTCTCGGGATAAAGGTTTTCGTGTTTGTTTTTCAGAAGACAATGAATAAAGCCATGTTGACAAAAATATCATCTGCAATACACGAGAACTTGCTGCAAAATTAAACCACAGCTACAAATGTAAATAAACACATCTCAATTACCAGTTTGTTACAATCAATTTATTTGATTGTTTAGGAAAAAAATTATATCGTGTTTTAGAGTTATAAAATATTTTGAAATGATTTTTTGATCTTATTGGAGAATTGTAATGCCAGGTAATGTTAATTTGATTTCAGACAATTGAGATCTATATGAATTGGATCCACATGTGATGGACACTGCTTGTGGAATAATAAAAACTGCTTTCTAACTGCCAAAAACGCAAGAACCACGTTGAACATCTGGGTGAATTTGATATATATATGTTACGTTCTTTAAATACAGACAATTATGTACATAGCTGGAGCACCGGCAATATAAAAGAATGCGTGCATAGCACTTTTCGTGGTTTTGGAGAAAATATTATATTCGAACGTTCCTACATTCGCGGGTATATATTTTAGTCTTTTTCCAAGACATAATCCACTTAGTTGATTTTTTTTCTTTTTTTAATTCGTGGTGTTGGTTTTACTACAACAAAAAGTCCACGAAAAATGATCAAACACGAAATGATAAATAAATAAAAAAATAAAAAAAATAAAATAAAAATAAAATAAGAATAAATAAAGACTTTTATGAACATACTCTATCCTCGTCTACACCGCCAGCATTATCAGATTTAATGGCGTATATGAATGCATTGATTTCCTGTTCACATACAAAATTCATAACGACTTTGTCCATTTCTGCATTTTCACCAATTCCTGGCGAATCAACAACAACCAGTCCACACTGAAAATACAAAACTGTGATTACAGCACTAGTATTCCATGTTTGATAACAACACTAGTATTTCATAGTTAGACAATTTAGATATACATATTAAAATTTAAAGGATTAAATGGTTCAAAAAACAACTAATAAAGACCAATCGGAACTACAGTCCGAATATTAATCCACCTCTAATATTTGCTCCTAGTTTCAACTTGTATTATCCCATCTCTAATATTTGCTCCTAATTTCAATCGATATTAACTCATCTCTAATATTTGCTCCTAGTTTCAACTTATATTAACCCACCTCTAATATTGCTCTTAGTTTCAATCGATATTAAACCACCTCTAATATTGCTCTTAGTTTCAATCGATATTAACTCATCTCTAATATTTGCTCCTAGTTTCAAGCGATATTAACTCACCTCTAATATTTTTGCTGGTAAATAAATGACTACTTCCTTTATAAGAGTTGTCTTGTCACGTGACACGTCATCCTTGACGAACAAATATGTTTCTAAGCATTTGCGAATCCCCCCCTGTGGAATATTGTTCATTCGCTCAATTTTTCCATTTCTAAAAACTATTTTTGCTCTTCTCTGTCTGTGGTAAAGTATTCTTGTAATGACTGAGGTACAACTGCCATGATAAGTTGCTAAAACTTCTTCTCCAAACAACAAGTTCAAGATGCTTGATTTTCCGGCTGATGTTTCTCCTAAAGTCAGAAAGTTATTACATTTGAATGGGAAGATATTTGTACCATTATCTGAACATGACAGAAAATATTTATGAAATGCATTCAAAATCAAAATGTTTAAACAGAGCTTTTGGAATGTTTTTTCCTGCATTTTATATTTATATATTGGTCCATTCAACATACTTTCATTGTCAAATAGGGGGCATCGTGGCCGTGATCGTATGGTAGTTGGATTTACAACTGCATATGCAATCAGTGATTATCACCACTTATGTTGTGAGTTCGAATCTCGATAAGGCGAGATGTACAGCATTATGTGATAAACAAACAAACAAATATTGTCAAATAACGATAACGGCCTCGGAGGTGTAAATGTTATAGTGCACGCCTCGAGTGTAATACTATTAGAATGTGGACTGGAGCCATGATCAAAATACTTGGCATATGCACGCAATAATAAGGAGCAAGAGCAACAACTGGTTGGCAGTCATGACAACGTCTCCTTTGTAGGCAACATTCCCCGACCCTATCTATTATATCATTGTTGTCTTGTGACAATTAAAACGTACAGCCTTGTACCAATCACAATGCCACCTCTTTACCTTCATGGTTTATTGTTTGTAGCTTACAGCCTTGTACCAATCACAATGCCACCTCTTTACCTTCATGGTTTATTGTTTGTAACTTACAGCCTTGTACCAATCACAATGCCACCTCTTTACCTTCATGGTTTATTGTTTGTAACTTACAGCCTTGTACCAATCACAATGCCACTTCTTTACCTTCATGGTTTATTGTTTGTAACTTACAGCCTTGTACCAATCACAATGCCACCTCATTACATTCATGATTTATTGTTTGTAACTTACAGCCTTGTACCAATCACAATGCCACCTCTTTACCTTCATAGTTTATTGTTTGTAACTTACAGCCTTGTACCAATCACATTGCCACCTCTTTACCTTCATAGTTTATTGTTTGTAACTTACAGCCTTGTACCAATCACATTGCCACCTCTTTACCTTCATGGTTTATTGTTTGTAACTTACAGCCTTGTACAAATCACAATGTCACCTCTTTACCTTCATGGTTTATTGTTTGTAGCTTACGTCCTTGTACCAATCACAATGCTACCTCTTTACCTTCATGGTTTATTGTTTGTAACTTACGGCCTTCTACCAATCACAATGCCACCTCTTTACCTTCATGGTTTATTGTTTGTAACTTACAGCCTTGTACCAATCACAATGCCACCTCTTCATGGTTTATTGTTTGTAACTGTGGCTTGTTCTCATCATGATTATAGCTGACGTTAAGCAATAATCAATTATTCAAGACCACGATTAAATGTTGTTTCATATTGTTTGGTATTCAATCGAACCTCGTTGTGTTTTCTTGAAGTTGAAGTTGCTGTGTAGCTTCTAAATCAGGAGCTGAGTAGTTGCGCGGGGCGCATTAAATACCTGCCGGAAATTTTATGAGTGCCTCATGATTGAACAATGCCACATTTACTTACATATAAAGGACAACTTGTACATAAAGGACAACTTGCACATAAAAGGACAACTTGCACATAAAGGACAGCTTACACATAAAGAACAACTTGCACATAAAGGACAACTTACACATAAAGGACAACTTGTACATAAAGGACAGCTTACACATAAAGGTACTTACACTTAAAGGACAACTTGTACATAAAGGACAGCTTACACATAAAGGACAACTTGCACATAAAGGACAACTTGTACATAAAGGACAGCTTACACATAAAGAACAGCATGTACCTAAGGGACAACTTGTACATAAAGGACAGTTTACACGTAAAGGACAACTTGCACATAAAGGACAACTTGTACATAAAGGACAGCTTACACATAAAAGAAAACTTGTACATAAAGGACAACTTGCACATAAAGGACAGCTTACACATAAAGGACAACTTGTACATAAAGGACAGCTTACACATAAAGGACAACTTGTACATAAAAGAAAACTTGCACATAAAGGTCAACTTACACATAAAGGACAACTTGTACATAAAAGACAGCTTACACACAAAGGACAACTTGCACATAAAGGACAACTTGTACATACAGGACAACTCGTACATAAAGAACAACTTGTACATAAAGGACAGCTTACACATAAAGGTACTTACACTTAAAGGACAACTTGTACATAAAGGACAGCTTACACATAAAGGACGACTTGCACATAAAGGACAACTTGTACATAAAGGACAACTTGTACATAAAAGGCAACTTGTACATAAAGGACAGCTTACACATAAAGGTACTTACACTTAAAGGACAACTTGTACATAAAGGACAGCATACACATAAAGGACAACTTGTACATAAAGGACAACTTGCACATAAAGGACAGCTTACACATAAAGGACAGCATGTACCTAAAGGACAACTTGTACATAAAGGACAGCTTACACATAAAGGACAACTTGCACATAAAGGACAACTTGTACATAAAGGACAGCTTACACATAAAAGAAAACTTGCACATAAAGGACAGCTTGCACATAAAGGACAACTTGTACATAAAGGACAACTTGCACATAAAGGACAGCTTACACGTAAAGGACAACTTGCACATAAAGGACAACTTGTACATAAAGGACAGCTTAGACATAAAAGAAAACTTGCACATAAAGGACAGCTTGCACATAAAGGACAACTTGTACATAAAGGACAACTTGCACATAAATGACAGCTTACACATAAAGGACAACTTGTACATAAAGGACAACGTGCACCTAAAGGACAACTTGTACATAAAAGACAACTTGTACATAAAGGACAGCTTACACATAAAGGACAACATGTACCTAAAGGACAACTTGTACATACAGGACAACTCGTACATAAAGAACAACTTGTACATAAAGGACAGCTTACACATAAAGGTACTTGCACATAAAGGACAACTTGTACATAAAGGACAGCTTACACATAAAGGAACTTGCACATATAGGACAACTTGTACATAAAGGACAACTTGTACATAAAGGACAGCTTACACATAACGGAACTTGCACATAAAGAACAACTTGTACATAAAGGACAGCTTACACATAAAGGACAGCTTACACATAAAGGAAATTGCACATAAAGAACAACTTGTACATAAAGGACAACTTGTACATAAAGGACAGCTTACAGATAAAGGAACTTGCACATAAAGGACAACTTGTAGCAACACCTGAGTAACAGTTTAATACGAGTAACAGTTCCCCACAATACACTTTCTCCACCAGTT
>MJUT01058299.1:452354-463807 GCA_002080005.1 Gigantidas platifrons | reverse complement strand
ACAGGATTACGGTTTATTCAGGGTTTGGTTTAAACAGGATTACGGCTTATTCAGGGTTTGGCTTAGACAGGATTAGGGTTTATTCAGGGTTTGGCTTAGACAAGATTATGGTTTATTCAGGGTTTGG
This sequence comes from Gigantidas platifrons, assembly GCA_002080005.1. NCBI lineage: Eukaryota > Metazoa > Mollusca > Bivalvia > Mytilida > Modiolidae > Gigantidas > Gigantidas platifrons. Next base: position 463,680 of record MJUT01058299.1, on the reverse strand, counting down.
TTTAAACAGGATTACGGCTTATTCAGGGTTTGGCTTAGACAGGATTCTGGTTTATTCAGGGTTTGGTTTAAACAGGATTATGGCTTATTCAGGGTTTGGCTTAGACAGGATTACGGTTTATTCAGGGTTTGGTTTAAACAGGATTACGGCTTATTCAGGGTTTGGTTTAAACAGGATTACGGCTTATTCAGGGTTTGGCTTAGACAGGATTACGGTTTATTCAGGGTTTGGTTTTGACAGGATTAGGGTTTATTCAGGGTTTGATCTAGACAGAATTACGGTTTATTCAGCGTTTGGCTTAGACAAGATTACGGTTTATTCAGGGTTTGGTTTAAACAGGATTACGGCTTATTCAGGGGTTGGTTTAAACAGGATTACGGTTTATTCAGGGTTTGGCTTAGACAGGATTACGGTTTATTCAGGGTTTGGCTTAGACAGGATTACGGATTATTCAGGGTTTGGTTTAAACAGGAAATATTTCATTTTTATTAGATTTGTTGACACAAACTTTTTTCCACAATCCTTTTTTTCTCTGGTTGCTGCTTGTGTGGAAATATTGTTTTATCTGTAACCTCTCTAAGGTATACCAAACTTTTAAGAAGAGGGAATGCAATATCAGTCAGAATGGGACTTGTTTTATCTCAATGAAAATGTTCTACTTCTTAGGTTATATTTTAAAAGAAGAAAGACCTGTAAAAATATTGGTAAATGTTGCATTTCTATTTTACAAAGAAATTTACATTAAATATTTGGTTTTACAACGCGTATATTATAAAATTTGATTTTGGTAAGATTTTGGCTAAGATTTCATTTAAGACCAACTTACAGGTAACTCCATTGACCACACAGTTTTCTTTGCAGTAGAATCCCACATGTGAATCATCTTATCTGATCCTGCCGTCAGGAACTGTTGCTGTGATGGATGGCAGGCAAGACCCCACAATTCATCCATATGGCCCTGTAAATAATATAGTGCATCTTAAAATGACTGTGTAAATGTTGCATGAACACACACTTAACAAATCGTGTTACACTTTCCTGCAAAGATACTAAAATCTAATAAACTTTTAATCAAACGCAAGAGTAGACACATATAAAAATGACATGATAATGAGCAACAATTTCAAATCTTTATATAACACAATAAGTAACTGTATTGGTAGAGCAGAACACAGAGTTTACTCTCTCTGCATCTGATTGGTGTACTTTAACATCTCTGTAGATACAAAAATGATCAACTCAATAGTTGATCAAAAGATAAACAACAGATACCATAATATGCTATGTTTAAAGATGTATAATTACCAAATCTATAACCAATCAATATGTCATTTGTTTCACCTGTTCTTAGTGTGTTTAACAAGTTGGTTCAACTTTTGCATAAATTTTAATCACCATAGTGGTTAAATTTCTGTATGAGAATTCACGCCAATTTCCTTACAATATTTCTCCAATCTTGATATCTAAATATTCAAATTTTAACTATCGTGAGTGGAGAAAAATACTAATCCACTGGTAGCAGAAGAAGAATCTATATATACACAAACCTGAACTAAAGGTTGTAGTTCAAAATCCATCGATCCACATAATATTGCATTCTTTGTAGTTCCTACTAACAATCCACCTTGACCTTGGCTAATCATTCTAACACCACCAAATTCTTCAGGAATCTAAAAATAGCAAAAGAATATAAGCTTTAAAAAATAGCAAAATAATATAAGCTTTAAAGTCAGCCAATCAAACATGCTGTAGTTAAATATAGTACTTATTGAAACAATATAGTTCTAATTTCACTTTGCATTAAACTTTTATTATCAAATCTCTTTGCAAACAGTTTGGTCTGATTTTTGAAATTATTTAGAATCAACAGAACCATAAATCAATAATATTTATGTATTTATTTATGTTTGAAACACATTATCAAGAATAACTGACAGTGATTATGAATAGATTGTATTGAAAGTTTATATATCAATATTGTATATTTTCCCATCCACTGAGTCCAAGTATTACCTTTATACTCAGATCTGTGGGTTGATGAGAACAATCCCATTTAATATGTTTTCCTTCATTGGACTAGGAATAATTTCTTTACTCAGTACAGTGCATTGATAAGGAGTATCCCATTGTATAATGTAAGACTTTATCCACTCCAATTATTATCTCCCTTACATAGTCATGTTTATTGGCACTGTATAATCCCCTCAACTCCTCATATAAGACTGCCAGTAATCACCTGTTTAATCATATCAATGCCATTGTGAATCCTTATAAAATATCTGCAATTATAAGCTCTTTACACGGTCTTATAATTAGGCCATAAAAAAGAATGTGTTTGTTTTTGGTTAAAAAATTGCGGATTTTTTTTTACGGATTTTTTTCGTATCCGTGTCCGTATTAATTTTGCTACATGGGTTAACCTTATCCTTTCAGTGCTTTATCACACGACAATTTGTGTTATGTAAAGCATCTAATTGACACGGATGAAGCATGACATAATGGCTTTTCGGTTTTTTACCTTCTCGTCATCTGTGTACATAAAAATTAGATTGAAATCAAGACCCATAGTTTCCAACAGACTCTATCGTTTTGAAAACACAAAAACATGGCACGAAGTATTCGATGAAGTGTATGACGACAATTTTTTTCTGAGGATAACTGATGAAATTTGTGTGACTGTCTCATACCGATCGGGACACTCGTTTGAGCCTGATTTGGAGGAACCAATCCAAGTCGTTCAAGAATTTGACTCAGCGTTAATATTTGCTACATTTGTTGTGAATAAATATGCTTCCAGTTCAGAAGAAAACGATATTAACAATGAATGTGAACAGGAAACATCAAGTACCCCCCACCCCCCCCACCCCTCCAACTGTTTTAATATATTATATTGATGAAAGCACAGCTGCAGTGCACCAAATTACCAGTTGCTGAATGAAGACGCACCTCAATTCACAGGTTTGTTCTGACACTGGCTGGGAAACAAATTAATGAAAAAATAAACTTGTCAAATCTGATATCGAGTTCAATGGTACAGTTGTTAAAGAACCCTGTCAACAGCTCTTTATGAGTGGTCCGTAAGTCAGATCTAGTCAAATTTTAAATGTTAGAGTTTATTCAGAATTTCTGATAGTGTTTTGTACAAGTTTTTGGCATTTGAATTTTGTATTCAGATAAACTCAATTAAAACATTTGTCTGTATTTACAATGTAAACATTGTGAAAAAAAATCTGGACATTGAAGTGGAAAACTTAACGAAATGTTATAAGAAAGAAAGGATCTTAGTACAGATAGATCTATGTGTCAATACCAACTTAGCCTATCATTATTAAAGCATTTATAACGTTGTTATAAGGTACAATAATTTTGACCCCCCCTTTTTTTCTTTTAAAGTAAAAAAAAAAAAGAATTTCCCTACCTACCTACCCACACCTCAGAATGGTGGGTAGGGTTTGGGCAAACAGAAATATTTTTAAGTCTGGCCTTACCTATACAAGAGACCTTATTATAACTATTTTGCTCAGATCTGTGTGTTAAGAATGATCCAGTTGCATTACAACTGAGCCCCAGTTATTACCTCTTTACTCAGTCCTGTGCGTTGATAAGAGTTGTCCCACTGTACTATTTTTCTGTCTCGTCCACCACCAGTTAATAACTTTCCATCTTCACTATCTACACAGATAGAGAATATTCCACCTTCATGGGCCCCAGTAATTGCCTGGCTAGCTTTTGTTGTACCTATGAATACAAAAAATTATATGCAAAAAATCTACATAATTTTTGTTCTGTATCAAGACAAAATATTTTGAAAGAAAATAAGTTAACTTTTATGGTTATATAAAACATTCAAACTACCTAGTAATCATAATAACTCATACTGTTCTTTCATTGTTTGCCTTCTTTCATTTAAATTTATTATATTTACATATTTTGGAGAGAGGGGGTATAGAACACAACTTTCCACATATAACACATGAGCTCTCAGAGCCTGATAATACACAAGTGTGCACATAATAATTTGTATTGCACCAAATTCTTCCACAACACCTCTTCTGTCTCTTTGCACTAAAGTGAATTTAGTAGTTCATGTTGTCCAATCAAATGTTTTTAATTTGTCCTCATGTAGAACTGTATCCAGATTGCAAATTACTTTCCATGTACCACCACTGTACACCACAGCTACAGTTCTAATGTTAGATCTTCACAAAACAGATTTGTTTTACACTGTGTAACAAATAACTGTGGATATATACATTAGCCCATCCATTACATTTAAATTTATTTAAAAATATTTTCACTATTTTGCATCAAGATAAACAATTGAGATTTCTAGTAGGATAATAATTTCCCCCATTCTATAAATATATATTAATTGTGATAAAGTAGTAGACTTCTATATTTGAAGGCATAAATTATGTAACATGTATCATGCAGATTCTAATCCAATTTTCATTTTAGACATCATTCTAAGACATGTGTGTGTGACCTAATTTAAAACGAAAGCAGTATTAACACGCTGAAACATATTGTTTCAACTTAAAAATAACAATAATTAGCAGTCATCTAGAATTTTTATGTGAAAGGTCTGTAATGAAATGTCAGTGAACAGAAGGCATGACATATACATTATGATACTGTATATGTCCTTTATCTAAAATGGTGATGCATGACTGTCAGAATGATCTGGGGGAATATAAAGATAACCATTGTACTAACCTTTTGGCCAGATGACAATACTTCCATTAGAATCACCAGTAATAACATCACCATTGGAAGCAAATGCAATACACAACACATATTTAGGCTTGTCAACTTTCTGTAAATACAAAACATATTAGGTTAATTGACTGATAAATAATATCTTCTCTGGCAGTGACAAACAAAACCCATACTTAATAATTTGTATGGCTAAAACTGGTTCTGTTAACATTTTCCACAGCATGGTGCACACATGTCCTCTTCCAAAAGCACTATATGTATTTGTAAATAGAAGGGAAAACCAACCTTCACAAAGCAACTTCGCTCAAATTGCCCTGATATTGGAACAGTGGCAAAACAAGAAATGTGTGCATCACAAAATATGCCCGTCTATATAAATTATCCATTCTAACATGACCTCCTTCTTTCGCTTTGTTAACAAAAGAGAGAATTATCCATTCGGAATAATCTCCTTAGCACATGCGCCGGTGAATGTGACCGACTTTTCCATTGCCAGCATAAATTGTAACCCGAATAATGCTGATAAAGGGCGCAGTATTATTCGAGTTACATAAATTTTGTGCGACATTTTCCGCAAGCGTAAACAAGATGTTGCACGCTACGTCGTGCTAAGAATACCCCCACTCGTTCACTTGTAAGTCGCACGGTAAACAGGAAGTAGATGTGCGGTAAACCTGGAAAGGGGAGACACGATACAAGCAGGGATTTAGCCAGGATTTTGAGACCATTAGTCACTTTTGCGGAACATTTTTTTTTTCTAATTAAGAATAAGCAAGAATGTAATGATCTTAGTTTTAAAATCAGTTACTTTGCCATATTGGTTAGTAATGGAGATTGAAAAGCTATGAAAACCTCCTAGGATGGGAACATACTCTGTAAATTAGCAACCAACTAATAAAACATAACATTGGCACTATTTTGATCTAATACCACACAAATTGTAATAATCCCCTCCCCACCCTTTTTGAAATGTTACTGTGCTTTGGTCTAGTACCACAACAATTGTAATAACTCGTATTTGTGTAGTCTTCAGCAGAAAAAAAAATGTATCTGACAATTTCCCAACTTCTCTGTGTAGGCAAGGATTTATATAGTAGGACTTGGTGTAGGTAATGAATATATAGAACATACATCAAAAACTGAAGCAAGTTGTAACATAAATAATAATTTCTCAGACCTCATAATCAAAATGCAACAATTGGAATAAAAATAAAAATACTGTAGTTATTTTTTTTTAATTGCAGACATGTGTCTGTTTGTAAATAGTTCTATAAATAGAACGTAATTGTTACCTGGGTTGCGTTCAATATCGTAGCAGCTAGCTAGCTGCTAGGTAAACTAGCCATGATGTTATTGAACGATTAGCTACGTAGCAGTGCTAGCAAATATGGCGCCAATCATATAGAATAATTTCTTGGAACATTTTAGCTTATCGTATTTGTCTAGTTATCTTAATAAATTATCACCCGTATTAAAAGTGTTGCCACTTCCTGCAATGCCACTATTTTTGCCTTACGAAATTAAATTTAGTTTTTGCCGCCATCTTGGATTCAAAAGCTAGCATAATTTTGTTAGGCTAGCTAGAGCTACGTAGCGGCTAGCCTAGCTTTCCGTTCAATAGGATTTATCTACGTAGCTTAACCTAGCAGCTACGATGTTGAACGCACCCCTGGTTACTGATCGATAAAAAAAACTTGTGCGTCCTCATGCAGTGCATGGCCAACCTTGGCATATAAATGACCATATTAAATAATAAATATTAATTATGAGAACTAAGATTTCATTTCACAGAAATGAGAATAAATACATCAAAAGTTTGTTTGGTTAAAAGTAGCTTCGGTGGATTGCGAACTCCTGTTGATCGCACCATTTTTATTTTTTAAGTTTCTGACTTTTCGAGAAAACCACTTTCAAAATAAGATTTCAGTAAACATGATGTCGACATTTTCTTAAATGAAACGTGGCAAAAATAGTTCGTTGTGGCGGACATTGTGACGAATATAGTACAATGAATGACAATTACAATCAATCAATTATATATATTGACGGCGACTTTCTCAAAATGACGATTACAAAAATATGTCCATTTAAAATGCATACTGTGGCATTTTGAGTACATGCCATAATAATAACTATAAAAAAAATCATTATCGTTGATTGAATTCTTTGTCGGGATCATTATCATTACCTGGTAAATCAAACCAGGTGTCCGTGAGATCAAAGATTATGCAATCAAAACACAAATTCTATAATCCGTTGATTGGCTTGTAAAATGTAATAAAATTGTCATTGTAGTGACTAGGCCTAATTAGTTTTAATCAGCAATGAAAAAGAAGAATGGATTGTTACAAACATTTTTCTACGATTTTTTTGTTTTTTTGTTTTTTAAAAAATTCAAGTGACGAATTGGGTACGGGGAATACTTGTCACTTTCGGAAATCAATCGTCAATGACGAAAGTGACGAGGGCTAGCTAAATCACTGATACAAGTCACCATGCCAAAGCCATATATCAAATATAAAATAATTTCTTCCAGTAGAAGCTGACATAACTGTTACGAAAGTTTTCATTACGGCAAACATGAAAAATTCTAAGTCGCACTGTAAACAGGAAGTAGATGTGCAGTAAACCTGGAAAGGGGAGACACGGTACAAGTCACCATGCTAAAGCCATATATCAAATATAAAATCATTTCTTCCAGTAGAAGCTGAGATATCTGTTACGAAAGTGTGAATGGACGGACAAACGGACAGACGGACAAGGTGATTGCAATATAGCCCCCTCTCTACGAGTGGGGGTATAATATAAATGACCGTCTTCCAATCAAAGTATACTACCGTATTAGTACTCTTAGACATATCAGAATCGAAATAAATCATGGAAGCCAGAATGTGTTTCGAGTTTTAATATGGATTGGCGGATATTAGTAAATTTGCTCGGGATAAAATACTAATATCCGCCAATCAATGTTAAAACTCCCACCACAATCTGGCTTCCATGATTTATTTCTTAAATATATAGAACTAAAGTTATCATGTGGAAACGACCCTGTTGTCAAAAATTCTATTTATAGTAATGGTGATCTTGACTTTTGACCTAATGACCCCAAAATAAATAGGGTTCTTCCCCTTCCACAGGGGAATCGTGTGGCCAAGTTTGGTAAAGATCTGATCTACAGAACTAAAGTTATTGTGCGAAAACCTGTGTGGACGAATGCCCACCCGCCATACCCAATCAAATAATACGGCCCGTCTCGAGACGGGCGTATAAAATCAATGATGATATCAATATATATATATTTGTCATGTTGTTATACTTACATCAAATACACCACTCTTCTTGGTAAGCTTTCCTGATTCCAGATTCCAGAACTGAATGTGTCCTTTTCCAACATCTATAATACTGTTAGGTTCTGAAGGGTGAAACTCAACAGCTAATATTGGGTCTTGACTACCCTGTAAAAATAAAGAAAACTCAACTAACTATAATATTTCTTTACCAGAGAACAGTAAAAATTCTCATACATATCAATAATTACAAAAGTAAAGAAATGTTGGCTTTTATTACTATTTTTTTAATGTTACAGCAACTATATAGTTATCAATAATATTTACTCTAAGGTGAGTAACATGTGGCAATAAAATCATACCTATTATGTTTAAAATACTACAAGTAAGGATCATCTTTTTTTTACATTGACAACGAAACTTTCACACCGGTCTTCCTCAATTCAAAATGTGATCAACAGAATTTTGGTAATATGTAGGGTTAAATAGGTATATTAAACATATTAACATTTCTTTAGTCTTTTGAAATCAAATTACAATTTTGAATTAAAATTCATATAAAGTTGAAAAAATCTTTAAAAGCTTTAGATTTTTTTTCAAGTCAAATTTAACATGACTTTGTGCAATCTTTCAGTGTTTGATGTATTTCAAGTCTGGTAATCCATGACAACTCATTTACATAGAAATTAATTTATAATCTAAAACTAATCTTGGCTGAGGTCAGCTTACGACCTTTCACTATGCCTGATAAAGTTCATAGCCATGACAATTCATCTAACTAGAAATGAATACATGATCTTCAACTTACCTTGGTAGAAGCCAGTTTACGACCTTTCTCTGTGTCATACACAAACAGTTCATGCTCATTACTTTCATCAACAACACACAATTTAGCTCCACCATCCTATAAAATATTATAAATAATGACTAATTGTTTTCAGCAATTCCCCTTTTCAAATTATTTTTAACCTTTTTTGAGATATATTTCTTTTAAAAATTAAATACAAAAATTAAGTAATATGAAAAGAACAGTACCTTGGTGACCTTCTTTGAAAATAAAAATATATTTTAAACTTCATGACAAATTCATATGAAATTATAACATTGTTGCAATAAAAAAGGCATGTAATAGTGACAAACAACTCCTCGAAGTTCATAAAGATATAATCTGATCATGTGATATATTTACATGATCTTTTTACATGAAGACCTTTCATTTTTTAAACCAACTTACCAGCTTTGAAAATGATAAGCAGCATACAGATCTATCAAAATCTCCAATTCCAATCACATGTAGTGTGTTCAGACTTGTGGAGTGCCAAATACGGACATGAGGCTGAAAAAAATATATAAATAAACTCTAAATCATTTCTCAAATGCTTCAGCATTATCCAGCCTTCTTTAGTGTAAGTCATATACATAATGGCATTTTCATCCAATAAATAGAGACACAACATTAAAGTTTGTGACATTATATGATTGTCTACACTGCACTATCTATAGAAATAATTTTGGAGAAGATATTTCAAAGTTGTGAAACTTGTGTCTTATCCAACTGTTTATCATTGAACAATAAAATATGCTTAAAGTACAGAAATCAATGACTTTCTAAACTGTTAGTGTTTAGTCCTGATCATCCACACTACTTAAGTTTCTTTTTCTAAAATGTTTCTTTTTCCTCAAAAAGGGTTTGATCTCCATGCACTTTTTCAATTCTGATAACCTTTTAGTGTTCCACAGAATGGTCAATTCTACAAAAATATTTTGCAACTGGATCCTCCATTTTGTAGGTTCTGATTTTTAAAAAGTTGAGGTCCATTCGTTGGTAAAAAGTATCTCTGTTTGTCCAATACACATTTTTTTTTTAAATATTTTGTGCAGTAAATACAGTAAATAATGCCTGTAATTTTGCAGTCTATACATACTTCCTTCGATTTTATATTTGTTTCCTCCTTATCCGTAAATTCTGAGACTAAAACATCCAATATATAACGTAGATATAACAAATAAACAATAACATAAAAACAACAAATCAGCATGAGGGCAAATACAATAGTGGCACAGGAGTAGGGCTATATGTCAAAGTTTTAAATAGTGGCACAGGAGTAGGGCTATATGTCAAAGTTTTAAATAGTGGCACAGGGGGCTATATGTCAAAGTTTTAAATAGTGGCACAGGGGGCTATATGTCAGTTTTAAATAGTGGCACAGGAGTAGGGCTATATGTCAAAGTTTTAGATAGTGACACAGGGGTAGGGCTATATGTCAAAGTTTTACATAGTGGCACAGGAGTAGGGCTATATGTCAAAGTTTTAGATAGTTGCACAGGGGTAGGGCTATATGTCAAAGTTTTAAATAGTGGCACAGGAGTAGGGCTATATGTCAAAGTTTTAGATAGTGGCACAGGGGTAGGGCTATATGTCAAAGTTTTAAATAGTGGCACAGGGGTAGGGCAATATGTCAAAGTTTTAATGGCCACACGAAAAAGAGAATATCTTTGATAGGATAAACAAATGTTTCATGTTAACAGGCCATAAATAAACAACTATTATAGTAATGACATGTTAATGGTACATTGTACTATGCATAATATTCTTAATGTACTAAAACATTACAGGGGGCCCGGGTGGCTCAATGAGTTAGGTCGTTGGATCTAACAACTCATACAAGCGTATCACCAATACAGCGTGGGTTCACGCCCAGCTTTGTAAATTACAAAACTAGAGGCTCAGCCCACTGAGCCTGCATCGCTCACCTGACAATAGAATGATGCTGAAGCAAATTTCAAAGGGAGATAATCATTACCTTAATTGTTTTCTATATTTCTGCATAAAAGATAATGTCTTTGGGCCAGGTGAGCTAAAAAAATTATGAAAAAAGGGCAATAACTCCTAGACGGGTAATAAGATTTACTTCAAAATTGCAGGGCATGTAGATCTTGACAAGCTGAACATGTTTTCAGTTTACACTTAACATCTATCTCTTATAGTTTTTGAAATATAAGACGAAAAGTATTTAAAATTTTTAAAATTTGATGAAAAAAGGGCAATAACTCCAAAATGGGTAATGGTATTTACTTATAAATTGCAGTGTAGGTAGATCTTGACATGATGCACATTTTTGCAATTTAAACTTAACATCTATCTCTTATAGTTTTTGAAATAAAGGACGAAAAATATTAAAATTTTAAAAATTTGATGAAAAAAGGGCAATAACTCCAAGATGGGTAATCAGATTTACTTCAAAATTGCAGGGTAGGTAGATCTTGCTGTGCTGATCATTTTTACCACGTCAGATTTTGGATATTATTAACGGTTTTTG
>MJUT01058299.1:441460-452344 GCA_002080005.1 Gigantidas platifrons | reverse complement strand
TGACATGCTGCACATTTTTGCAATTTAAACTTAATATCTCTCTCTTATAGTTTTTGAAATATAAGACGAACAGTATTAATTTTTTTTTAATTTGATGAAAAAAGGGCAACAACTCCAAAATGGGTAATGGGATATACTTCAAAATTGCAGGGTCAGTAGATCTTGCCATGCTGAACATGTTTGCAGTTTAAACTTAACATCTATCTCTTATAGTTTTTGAAATATAAGACGAAAAGTATTTAAAATTTTTAAAATTTGATGAAAAAAGGGCAATAACTCCAAAATGGGTAATGGTATTTACTTATAAATTGCAGTGTAGGTAGATCTTGACATGATGCACATTTTTGCAATTTAAACTTAACATCTATCTCTTATAGTTTTTGAAATAAAGGACGAAAAATATTAAAATTTTAAAAATTTGATGAAAAAAGGGCAATAACTCCAAGATGGGTAATCAGATTTACTTCAAAATTGCAGGGTAGGTAGATCTTGCTGTGCTGATCATTTTTACCACGTCAGATTTTGGATATTATTAACGGTTTTTGAGTTATTACCCAAAAACCTGCAATTTTACCATATGTTCTATTTTTAGTAACAGCGGCCATGTTTGTTGGCCGAATGGAAAAAAATGCAGAAGTTTTATAGAGGATCTTACATAGATGCTTCCTGCCAAGTTTGGCTCCATTTGGCCAAGCAGTTTCAGAGGAGAAGATTGTTTTAACATTAGCCAATCAGAAACAAGAATTGCCCTTGGCGGCCATATTTGTTGGCGGAATGGGACGAAATGAAGAAACTTTATAGAGGACCTTATATAGATGTTTTCTGTCAAGTTTGGTTCCATTTGGCCCAGTTGTTTCAGAGGAGTAGATTAAAATATGAAAAAGTTAACGGACGGACGCCAAGTGATGGCAATACCTCACATGACCCTTTGGGTCAGGTGAGCTAAAAAAAGGTGCAGTCGCAAGTGATAAATTTTACCAGTTGTTTGCCCAGGGTTGGTGGTTCTCTCCGGGTACTCCAGCTTCCTCCACTACTAAAACTGGTCGTCATGATATAGCTGAAATATTGCTGAAAGTGGCATTAAAGACCAAAATTCAAATTCAAATTCATATTCTAAAACATTACACCCCAAGTACAATGGGCAACAAGTGTGTATACAACCAAATAAGTATCAATGTAAAATTTAAATCTATTATTTTACCCAACACACAATATTAGTTATTGTAGCTGTTTTGACATGCAAGTAGTAAGATAAACATAAGATTAAACCAGACTAATAAAAACAATTACAACATGTAACAAAAAACAATACAATATGCTAGCCAGATATCTATAAACATGTTAGTTGTGCCAGCCAAACTTCTATAAAAATGTCAAATGCAAAACACATATTTAGCAAATTTTATGCTTGCTTCAAAATTTTAATTATTTTTTTTTCTTATGGAAATTAGAAATGCTAGCTTAAAGTAACTTTTGGATCCCTAATAAAAATTTTCAGCAAACATTCTTGGTTTATAAAAATTTGACTTCATTATAGAAGGTTGACAGAAATGTATTTAATAGTGATACAACAGACCAATATGAGTTTCCAGTTTTTAGATTTTAAATCTAAATGCTAAAATTCTCTGCCCCATGGGACTAATTTATCTGCATTAAGTGACACTAGACAACAAAGAAAATGTCAGTAGGATGAATTTGATTGTCTTCTTGTCCCAGATGTTTTATTTTTTCTTAAGCAGAGAGGACTAAAGATTAACAGGTACAGAGAGGAATGTCACATTTCAATGACCAATAAACACAATGATTAACCACTGTTGCTGTTTACATCTCCGTTGATTAAAAATTTGAAATCGAAATGGTACAACGGAATACCAGAACTCATAAATGGTCTATCATGTTGTAGAACAGGACAGGACAATGATGACATGGTTCAGTGATTTTTACCTTTTTATCACTTTCTTCTTTCTTTTTCTGAACAGAAAAAAAGCAAATAAACAAATAGTAAAATAAGAAATAAATCGCCATCCACCATAAAAGCAAAGAAAGTATTAATATACAGAAAATATTCATTAATAGATATTAAATGAAATAAATTTTATAAAAACTTTACAACAAAGCTAAAATCAAGTAATTAACTTTCCAAGGGGGGTATTTATGAAAACAAATTGTAATAAAGCAAGCAGTGTTTTCTACAATGTTTTTTTTTGTAAATCAAACATATTTTTTTTATTTTCACATTATTTAACAGATTCCAAAGCATTCAGAAAATTTCAATAATAAATTCAACATTTAACAAAAAAAAGCTAAATATTTTGTTGGCAAAATAACAAAGCTCATACGTTCTATAAAACAAGCCACTTCCATCACACAAAGATGTAACATATCTTAACCAAAAACAGAAACCAATATTGTATGCAACATATTTAAGATCATAACTGATTTCTCTAGATGCATTCGCAAATAAAATATCAAAAAGGGATTGGTTCCTGTTGTTGAACACCACTGTTTAACTTCAATAATTTGAATAAGTTTTAGTATCTAACAAAGTTCCATAGATTAGAGAAACAGAAATTGTTGAAATGTTAATGATCAAGTTTTACTGAGAAATATCTTCAAATCTCCGCTTTCTCACCTTTGAATCTTTCCTGTCATGTCCAGCTACTTGTCCTGTAGCTATCTTTATTTTGTCTGGATGAATGGCTAAACTGAAATACACCAAAACAAAAATAAAATATTAATGAAGAGAAATCTAATAACCAAAAGAGACCCTACACTCATATATTGTAGCCAAAAACCATTATTTAAAGTTCCTGTTAGGTTAAGACTCTGGAATGTCTTGTGAAGGTCAACTTTTATTCACAGCAATCTTCATTGCAGGTATGGAATTTCGGAGTCTAAATACGATGATTATGGGAGTCAAGCAATCTTGAAGTTTGAAAGCAATTAATCAGAAACAACCTGCATTCTATTAGATAATATCTACATTTAGCAGAGTGTTTACCAGAGGGTGAATCAAAGATTCCCATTCTTCTGTAAATGACAACATTTGCAGAATACAATAAACACTGTATCTGAAAAATCTTGGATGTATCGTGTTCTTGTGATATTGGTATCAGGTATGAGCTTCTAAATTCTTTCACATAAATGTTTAATTCTTTCCCATTCTGCATCAACAAAACAAGATTCTAACATACCACTTCACATCATCAGTGTGTCCTAGATAATGTCTCTGTGTTTGTTCCTCCGTATTGTGGAGCACTACCACACCTGCTGTAAAGAAGATAACCTCTCCATTCAGGTAATAAAGATTAGACCTACAGTCACGACCTCTGTAACCATAACTATAATAAGGTTAAAGAAAAGAAAATATCAATATACCAATTGCATTTTTCCTACTTGATTCTAATTTTTTTTTTTTTGTAACATTTTAAAAGTAGTTATTTCCTTTTTATGCTGACAAAGGGATCCCATTTCATGCAAAGTTTAATAAAAATAACATACATTTTTTTCATAATCTGTTCACAACTGTAATTTGGTAATAAATTCAAGTTTTCTATTTGTGATAAAAATATTCCTCTTTTTAAAAGGTTCAAATATCTATAAATTATTATCCATAACCTTCTACAAAGGGGCCTGTCTTACTCATTTAGTCTGATCTTATCAAATACCAGAAAGTACATTTCTATACACAAATAATGTTAGGCAAAACTTTGAATTTTATCACAAACTGTCTCTGCGATCAGGGACCTGGCTGCATTATTGCCCCATGAATAACCACTGAATTTTATAATGTTTGTAATTCAGCTTTCTGTTTGTTATAAATTGTCATTTTTTAAAGAATAAAGGATACACATATTCTAACTGTAGTTTTTGATCAGGAGGTGATACATCTTTGTCTACAGTATAATCTGACAATTCTGTTGGTGCATACAAACTAACTGGTCTACCTCTCAAGTAAATTCTTAGATATCCATCGTCTGAAACGACAACATAAAATTACTTAAGGTATGAAAAGAAAATAAAGAATACAAAATGAAAATTTGACATCTCAAGAAATTTATTGGAAATGGCATTGAAAATAAATAGTCAATACATTTATTGAAGAACAGGAACGTCTAAACAATGCTAAGACCATCTTAGTGCACTAATACTCTAAAAACTGCCGCTAAGGACACGAAGGAGATATTTTACTAGCACCAAGTACATTGCAATGCATAAAAATGAAGAAAATAAACCTAATACAATGTATTTAAATTTCCATAGTGATACTATGAACAGTTTTTGAGATATTAATAATTTTGTCTGTTATCCTTGGCACAAGATGTTAATCCAGAAGAACCGTGACACATGAATATACATTAAAGATCATGACATACTCTTGTGATTAATGTTTTGAGTTGCCATATGCATGTGGTTCATTTTGTCTAGGAGATATACCATGTATTCAACTATGGCTATGTGACTACGATCTTGAAGATGTGAAGGAATATTAAAAAACCAGCAAACACGTTTTTTATTACAACTTTTCATGTTTCAATGTAGTGTAGTACCTATGAAAAGTAACTACATGATCTGGTTGTGGAGCATACGGTATTAACATTTTCTTTCCTTTATGTTTGTCTCATAATAATAACTGTCATCTTTTTTGATGGTGAATTTCAAAGAGTTATTATTCAGAATAAAGTCTGTCTTCATCATACAGCCGTTATGTGTGTCCCATGAACCACAATCATCTGAGAAATTGCTGTGTTTCGAATTCTGTTTGCATGAGAAAATGTCACTATTGTCAATGTAGAAAAATGCATTGTCTTTAAAACCCTTTGGTATTGCCTTAACTATTGGTAGTAGGCTGTTAATGACTGAAGTAAACAATGGACATACAGTCATATTTTGTTCATTTGGTAAACAAATAGAAAATTCTTGAAAAAGTTAACTTGTTTGTATGAAAGTATGTTTGAAATGAATAAAAAAAAAATTCAAATCATTAACATAATTTCTTTGTAAAACAGCTTCAAAGAGTTACCCAGCGCTTATATTTTTCTTACTTATGTTTTTATAATAATTAGCTTTAATCAGGTAGATCAAATGATCTGATTGTTTATTTGTTCGGGGTTGATTGCCAATCAATCAGGTAAAATGATTACTCTACAGGTAATAAACGGTGATAGACGACAAGTGCCGATAAAATTGCTAATAACATAAAGTTTTTCCATCCAAATTCATAATTAATGTTTCGAATAATATATTTTTTATCTAAATGGCTCATTATGCACAAAAAACCATTACTTCATGTCCTTAGCAGCAGTTATTAAGAGTCTTAGTACAATAAGACGGTCTTAGCAGCAGTTTTTAGAGTCTTAGTGCAATAAGACGGTCTTAGCGGTGTTTAGACATACCGTTGAAGAACTGCCTCGGTGTTGTAATGATTATTGTGTAAAGACTCACAAAAAATATAAAGCAGAGTTAATAATACATTATTGAAACAATATACAGTATATATAGTCAGGAAAAGTAGAAGATTCTATTAACTCCATAGTATATACAAATATTTCCATGGTTGGAGTTAAATTTACAGATAATTTGTTGCATAAGATTCATTCCCAAGAAATATCATATTTATTTCCAGGAATTGCAGGTCATTCTAAAATCTTCCAGTCCAAGTTGGGTCCAACTTCCATTGAACAGTTGTTTAACAGACTCAATAACATATATAATTATCTCCCCTTAATATGTCAAATGTCAAAGATGGTGAAGATATAGTCTCCCTTTAAAATCGTGTGACTTATTGATCACTTGGAAGAGAGTCCCTTCATTGTTAGGATATTGGACATGCCATAAAATATGCATTATAAATATGGTAAACATGTTGCCATGGAAACAGCCACTGATAATTACTGGTACTTGTATTTAATTCTCATAAATATTTATTTATTACTGGATAAATATTGAATGGAAATGTCCAGACCTTATGAGAGTAAACTAATTGATTATCATTGTCATGATCTATTGATCTTTCTGATGATAAAGGTATTACCTACCTGGATTCCATTGTGGGTCTTTAGAACTGAAAAATTAACAAAAAAATAATTAAAATAGTAGTTTTAATATCGTAATTAAATACCATATATAACATGTACAATATACAACAAAAACAAAAATTAAAATAATTATCAAAACACACACATGTATAAATAAATATAGATAATAATAATAAATTAGAATAGGATTAAAAAATCATGCACCATAAAAAATAAATAAATAAAGGAAATAATAGATATATAAATGTTATTCTACAAAATTTAATATTTGTCTGTTTTAAATTTTCAACATTTAACTATAAGTTTCAGATAAAATAAATCAATATTATTGGTAAACAAAATGATGGTAAATTAATTATTCAAACATAAAACAGAAACACTGATTATTCTTAGAACTGTCAAAACAATTAAAAAGTTGAACATGAAGACTGGAATAATTGTATCTGTAGTTTTCTAATATGTCTAATATTAACTTACAAATGTCAAAATAAGTTCAAATGTTTTAACTAAAAGAAAAAGGATTAACTGCTAATAACCATGGTAATCTACCATATATAGATATTCAATACTTATTATTGTCAATAGAATTTCTAGAACAGTAAATAAACTACATTTCATCATTCCATTCTGGCCTTTCTTCCATTGTGTTTGATGAAGTTAACACTATGTATGTTTTAGTTAACCAAAGAGATTAAAGTATTAATATGCTTTATTTAAACCTTTGCCCTTTTACTATTCCCAGGATAATCACATGCGAAGTACAAATTTTACTTATATTAAATTTATGAACAAAAACAGACAAATAACTGAGAGCAACCCAAAAAATAATTTAACCACACCTGTAAACTGTGAAAGTCCTTTTTTAGTATTTTTCTTCACTTCTTAAGCAACTTCCTTTAAAATGATCTTTGTAAGTTTCTAACATAACACCTCAATAGCTAGACATTTGACAAGAATAGCCTAAAAATATATTATCTGGTACCTAGGCATTAATTTATATGAACTTAATAATCATTCTGACACCCCCTCATCTGTGACATAAGAAACACCAATGCAGTGTTTATTCATCAGAATAGTACTGACTAGGGGTGGTGTTACATTCACTGATCAATGAAGACTTAACAGTGGCTGTGAGATGAAGAACGACAATAAAAACACTCTTCATGAACCTGGGTTTTTGATGGATAATCTTTCATATACATGTTTGTATATTAACTTACTTTCATATAATTTTGAATTAAAATAACAACCAAATATAAATACAAACACATTGTAAAAGAGCAATTAACAGATTTATTGTATTCTAACAGATTCATTGTATTCTAACATTTTTATTGTATTCTAACAGATTTATTGTATTCTAACATTTTTATTGTATTCTAACATTTTTATTGTATTCTAACATTTTTATTGTATTCTAACAGATTTATTGTATTCTAACATTTTTATTGTATTCTAACATTTTTATTGTATTCTAACAGATTTATTGTATTCTAACAGATTTATTCCTCAATACTGCATAGAATTTATATAAATTTGAATTTGTGTGTATGGTAGCCATTGTGTACAAAGCCAGAATGATCATAATTTCAATGTTATTGTTCCACAATTGGAATAAATTAAACATCCTTAATGTCAGATAAACAGGTTCTTCTGAGTTAAACTACTCAGACATACCAAATCAGTATGAATAAATTAAGAATGATTTACAATTGAAATATTTCAATTAGGAAATTTTGTTAATAGGAGTTCAAAATTAAACTTGACCGGTATAAAACAGTATTAAGATGACAATGATATAATGATAACAAAAGGAGTTGTAATTCTATAATACTTCTACTGAATGTTCATTAAATTGAAAGACGAATATATTCGCTACTTTCGTTGAAGAGAGCTACAAATCGAATGGAAGCTAAATTCTAGTACATATAATGATATTTTGCAGAAAATGATAAAGCAAGAAAAGCCAGAACATGTTACCGATTAGATAGGGAAGGAAGCTAGCAAGTATTTTACCCTTTGTGTGGAGTCCGAGAAGATAACAAATTGCTCTGTGACACGCTACGTCTAAAATAAAATACACCATCATGCTAGAGATACAGTTAATGTTATCATTCTTACATGCTATACACAATGTATAGATAAATATGAAGAATTCAATTGATTGTAACATGCTTTAGGTTATATAAGGTACAGTTTTATAAGGTCCAGTCACATGTATATAAGTTTACTGTGAATAAGTGAATTCATTGTAACATGCTTATCACATTCATTTACACAGAATTAGTCTGTAAATGTCACTGCTGTGATTTGACAAAAAACTCAAATATACTGTAACATTATTTGAGGCGATTTTGAAAGTTTTATCTATCATTAATTTCTTTTTAAATACTTTTATAGCTTTATATTTCTTTATAATAATAGCAAGTGAGTGATTGTTTAAGACCAAGTAAACAATGTTCCAGCTATATCATGTAAGGTATGGCGAGAACTGTATTAGACCAAAGCACTTAGTTGGATTTGTTCAAGTTCTAGCTCACTGATCATGAAATAACAGTGCATAGAGAAGACATGTCAGTCTACTCTGACACATTCATTATCCTGACTCCAAGTGAGATAAGACGAGGATGATGTCTTCTTTGTACTAGACCAACACGCTTAGTAGAATTTTACATTGCGCTAGCTCACTGAAACAACAATCTGCATGTAGACATGTCGCCCCACTCTGACACATTATCCTGATTCCTAACCAACCAGTTTTTGTTCTTACGCTCTAATGATGCGTGCTTATCGGAGAAGCAGCAAATACCATTATATTAAGAGTAATGGTTGACAACATAACCAACCATAATAGCATGAAGACCTCCACTGGTAAACTCCAAAAATACAAAAAATGTGGAGAGGAATATACCAGTTAATAGGATCCTATGACCCTTATACTGATAACTAGATCTTAAAATGTTATATTAACAGCCATTTCACTGCCTTATCCTGCAAATAAATTCAAAATCTAATATTTCCCATTCACTGAAGTGCCATTTACAGACAGTACCTAAATGTCATGATAATAACACAATATAAAATATCCATTATCATACTAGAAATATAGTTACTATTAAAATATTGATTGATTATAATTATACCATATACAATATGCATTATTAAATAACCCATGGAAATAGAACAGAATTAAATATTTAGATACCAGTAAATGTATTCAATATCATTTGTCTAAAAAGTCCCCTAGTGATAAAACTTGGATCCTAGGAACAACAATTGATATCTTATGATCTGAAAGATGTGTCTTATTTTTAACTACATGTACTCTGTTCAAAATTTGAGAAATCGTTTATTTATTTCAATTATTTGTATTTCATTTGTTTTGGTCAAACAAGATGCACAAATAATATAGTCATATGTATTTTTTCTTAATCTTTAAAGTTGATATGGGAAGAGGGAGTCCTGATTTCCTGAGTTTATATTTAAAAATTGATGAATGAACATAAATGCTTTGGTTGGCCATGATGTTTGAAGAAGTGTAAAATACATTACAATGTATTTATTTGAACTTCTGAATATTGATAAGAAATTTTATTAGTTTTCTACAATTAGAAGTCATCTGATTGGTCAATATCTAATGAAAATCATCTGATTGGACAGAATCTATTGAAAATAATCTTATTGGTCAGTATCTGAAAACTTTGCTTCTCATATTTTGGGGCTCTTTATTTTGTTGCTTTCACATGTCTGGATTGGTTATGTATGTTTAATGCCACTTTCAGTAATATTTCAGTTATATAGTGGGGGGTTTATTGGTGGAGGAAACCAAAGCATCTGCAGAGAAACATCAACCAGCCACAAGTTACAGATATATTTATCATATGTTGTATAAGTAAACGTTGCCATATACGTGAATAAAATTCACAACTTTATTGGCGATAGGCACTGATTGCATATGTAGATGAAAATCCAACTATCATATGAACATGGCTATGATGCCTCCCTAGCTTCCACAGGGAGAAGTGATTGTTTTGTTTTGGATCTATTTCACGTACCAGTAATTCATTTAATCTTAATTTCCTAGGCATGGAATGAAAAACATCAAACACAGTAACATGTTATAAAGTTTACATAAAAAACACAATCAAGCCAATCTCTTCCAATTAAAAAAAGTTTTTTCTTTGAAGTAAAAATGTCAGGCTCCTTACAGTAATTAAGTACATTGAAAAATTGTAGATTGTAGACAGTCTGTCAGAATAAAAAGTAATTCTTCCTCAACAATATTATCTTTCATGTGATTCCCTAACGACTTTATCCTTCAGGTAATTTACAGGTATTTATCACGTTCCCATTCAACTGTATGTACGTAATAGTTATACACTGAGGTATAGGGGTTTCTAATCCACAAATACCGTATACCGAAGTGTATAACTAACTTACTCCCCATGTTATTCTAAATACACGAAATATTCATTACAAAATGTCATAAAAAACAAAAACAATAAACACAGAAACATTAAATTTCATAAATCGATACATTTTTGTGGTTTCCCCATTGGGTACCTCTTCTATAAAGATAGATTGAACGACTGAGTTGTATTAAGGATTAAACAGATTGATTGGTTAATAATGAGAGATGTTATTCGATATTTACCTGTATTCATTTGATCTTCAGGAGTGATAGACATGTTATATTAAACTGAACTTTTTGTAGAAAATGAATATTAACCATATTGTCACAAATATTATGCAGAACTGCTAAATAAAGTAAGTAAGAATATATGTTGAATATGACAAAGTATTTTTCTACCAATAAACTGTTCAGTTTTAAGTGCGCATTTAACAG
>MJUT01058299.1:412854-423575 GCA_002080005.1 Gigantidas platifrons | reverse complement strand
TATTTTTATTGCATCAATAAATGAATTTTGCTTACTACATGTAAAGCTACATGAGATAATTACTGAATAAATTTTTATTTACAAGTAAAATGTCGCTAAAGCACAAATAAACAGCCAAAGGGAGATAATCAGACTGAGAACAAAATTAAATTGATGCAGCCAATAATTTGTTGTTAAATATTTTAGGCACAAGATAAAATTAAGCATATTTTAGCTCAGTTTCTCCACATTACCTAAAATGTCATCTGAGACGAGATCCATCTCAACACCTGGAAACAGACGCCATTAAATCAATACATCCTACAGTACATTCAAGTTCCTTCCTTTTACAAGATTGTAGTGGTAAGCATATATATCCTTTCTATTAAAAATTTAAATTCATTCTTAATTAAACACGATTGGGAAAAAAAAACCTATCTTTTAACTGCAGGCATAAATCAATAACCCTTGAATTGATAACAATCAATAATCTATAAAAAGTATGAATCATTGACAGACCAACCTGTTTCTTCCTTCTATTGAATGCTTCCTTTATTGAAAATGGGATGTTAACAGGTTCAAGGACAATTTAACTTCATAATTTGTCACTTTATTCAAAACACAATTTAAGCAAGAGTTCAAAGCTGAAGTCAGGTGATGAAGTACATTTAACTCCACGATATTGAAGTACATTTGTATCTATTTATCACATACATCTATTGAAGTGCTCTGTTACAAAATGTATATATATTGTTGATTATAATACACAAAAAAAAACTTTTTTTTATAATTTTTTTTAAATATACCTTCTATTTCCTCCCCTCTATTTATCAACCCCATTTCATATTTTACATGTTTAAAAAAAAATTCCATTTAAAAACTTACAGTACATTTTGATGTTAATCATCAATTAAATTGCAAAAGGAATCTTGTCATAGGGCACTAGACATTGCAAGTGAAAGAATAAGAATTCATTAAAACACAGGACCTAAATTATTTGTAATAAAACTTGATAATTGGTCCCACATGTTTACTATTGACTCTTGCTTAAAGCATAACATGTACATAATACTACATTTTGTAGTAATTAGAATTTTTCCATGTTTTACTAGTAACTTAAAAGGAATGGAATTCTATGTACATTTCAAATAAACTATTTATAGAAGTTTTGTTGAATTCTGTTTGGTGGTTTAGGAGGAGTTGTTGGAGTTAAGGTATTATAAAAGGTTGTCTTATTTTGCACATCTGTCTAATATATACAGGGTTATGGTGTTTAATGCCACTTTCAACAATATTTCAATTATATTGGGAAGTACAATGTATACGTGTATAGAAAATCTCAATATACACAAATGTATATATGAAATGTTGAACTATTACAAATAAAGTATTGTTGAATTTCATCTGATAGATTAAATGGAGTTAAAAATAACAGGTTTCCTAACTTTGCCAATTGGCTTAATTAGATACATGCATGAAGTGTCCAATAATCTGGCAAAATTGTATTCAAAGAAGAAGAAAAATAGGATTTGCAAAATCAACAAGAATCATGTTCAATATATTTTTTCACCAGTAGGGCAAATTTTGAAGTATTGTCTGTACATTTGACAGAAATGCTTAATGAAAATTTATCATGCAAAAATGGTGAAAATGTAATATTGTATATTTCATATTGTGATAGAGTAATTCATTCAAATTAGTACATTATACAAAATATATTGTTTGTTTATAGAACACTTATACAGGAATTCTCTGTGGGTGAATATTAACAACTAACATGCCTTATTTCCATAATAATATACATTTAAGAGATTTCATCATGTATATCCATGGAATGGTACACTTAAAAATCAATAAACAGAATACAAAATGAAATGACCAATACAACTGATTATTTACTTAAAGAGTAGAATACTTTTGAAATTCTCATCCTCCAATTTGTCCTAGTTTTTAAATATTCTGCTTTTTCCTCATTTGGCATACAATAAAGTTGATGCAGTTTTTATGCGTTTCTATATTTGACTTTTTCTTTTGTATACAGCAAAACTTCAGAACTGAAGATTAACAAGGCAGTGTTCAGTTTATTTTAGTATTGGATGCATGTTATGCATACAATGCTAGGATTCATTTTTAGTCAACTTTCAGGAGTTGCTGATAGGTGTACTATACACACATGACAAGTGTAAATAGCATATTGCACTATTCATGGAATAATGTACATGTATCAAAAATACCTGTACATCTTGAAAAAACAGTTTAAAGAAAACATGGCATTAACACACATGTTGAAAACACTTGCATAAACACATCATTTCACAGAGAAGGGAGGTTTGGGCCCATAGAACTAGTTTAACCCTGCCACTTTTTATCGAAGTGCCCGTGGCCATACCAAACCCAGGAATGTGAGTGATTATGTATTTCTAAAATGTTCTATTACATTTTGAAACTGTTCCAACAGTGTGTGGTATTTATTGTTTTTCATTTCATTTATACATAATGCCATTGGGTACTACATAATTATAATAAATAATATATAAAAGCATGATACATTTTTTGCAATCTATTTACAAATCTAGTAGAAAAAGAAGACTTGTGAATAGGATTTGACAGATAAAAAAATCAGCACTATATATTATGGGACACACAAAAAAACAATTAAAATTGCATAGTACAAATATAACTGTCTAAATAATTCTGAGAATCTATAAATATGTACATATTGTTCTTAAACCTACAAAAAAAGGTACAATGCTAAGTATATATAATTCATCAACAGTATAAAGTCTAAATTACTATGTTATTAGTAAGACAACATGGTCAAGACTTGATCCTGCTGAACTTGGTTAAGATATGATGTGATAAAAATAAAACTTCTGACCTTGAAAATTACTCATATTTACCTAACCCTCTTCTATAGTTAATCTGAACTTAAAATTATATATTTCACCTTAATGATTTCTGTATAATTTTACTTCTTTTTGAACTTTGACCTTTCATGAGTATGTTTATTTTTCCTTTTTGATATTAGCTAGCCTATTAGCCAGCCATTTATCTTTGCAGCCAGATATCAATGTTGCTAGTTTCTTTCCAATGATAATTAAATAATTAGCCTTGAAGTTGAAATATATTAAAACTAAACTGACACATCTACATAGGTATCCTGTCATGTTTAAATTATATATATCCTATTTCAAAATACAGAACAAGTTCCTCTCTTATCAATAATATGCTAGAAAGTTCAAATCTTGACTGACCACTTGTATTTACTAACAACATTTCTTTACTAATTCATGTCTGATTTCCTCTGACAATGAAAATAATGGTCTGATCAATAAAAACATTACATTTTTGTATTTTTTACTTGTTACTTGGACAAGCAGTTTTTTTTTATTTGTTCCTTGCATAAACAGTTTTATTTTTAACTTGTTCCTTGGATAAAGAGTTTTATTTTTAACTTGTTCCTTGGATAAAGAGTTTAATTTCTAACTTGTTCCTTGAATAAAGAGTTTCATTTTTAACTTGTTCCTTGAATAAACAGTTTTATTTTTAACTTGTTCCTTGAATAAACAGTTTTATTTTTTACTTGTTCCTTGAATAAACAGTTTTTTGTTTTACTTGTCTGAATCCAATTTAAACTGGTAGAGACAAGTCAGACAAAGAGGCCCGGGTGGCTCAATGAGTTAGGTCGTTCGATCTAACAACTCATACAAGCCTATCACCAATACGGCATGGGTTCACGCCCGGCTCTGTAAATTACAAAAAAAGGGTGCAATCAACTCGCAGCCGCAAGTGATAAAGTTTACCAGTTGCTTGCCCATGGTCGGTGGTTCTCTCCGGGTACTCCGGCTTTCTCCACCACTAAAACTGGTCGCCATGATATAGCTGAAATATTGTTGAAAGTGGCATTAAAACACCAAAAATCAAAATCAATTCAAGTCAGACAAGCCTTAATGTAAAAGCTCTGTATATCATTCGATACTCATACATTTTAAAATTGATGGCTTACTTTTTGTTGTGTATTTGCAATTAATATTTAAAAAAATTGGTTTTAATATACTGATTTATTTCACTAGACCTTTTTTCAATTATAAATTGATATACAGTGTACGTACATGTACTTACATTTCTTGCCTTGTATGATTTTTGATACATACATGTAGGCTGTTAATCATGTAAAGTCAGCATTCAATACAAGTAATTTTCAAATTCTTAAGTTATATTTTTAACAAGCTATGGATTTACCCTGATTATACACCTATTAATTAAAATAAAATACAGTTGTAATACTATTACTAATAATATAATATAATATTGTGTCAGAATACATTTTGTATATCATTGTGTTTTCTTACAAAATAATGAATCCTATTTGTCTTTGAACATTTTCCTATTAAAAGAAAAAAATCAATATACTGATACTGGTAGAAGAAATTCAACCAACCTAATTGATTGGACATTTGTTTGAAAAAATTAATTACTGGTACCTTAAACAATACATTTTTTTTTAGGAAACTTGTCTCTATGAAGCTGTTGGAAGCCTCTCTGTCATGCCTTCACTTCTCCCTCATGTTCTCTGAGGGAGTGTGAGTGTGATGAGCCCTTACCTTTCAAATTTTTGTTAGTCCAAATCCATAAAATTAAAATGGTTCATGTCTTATGTCTTATTGGTGGTCACCCATGGCTCACCACATTACTAGGCATAATGAATTACTTATAAAACTCTCCAGTACTAGTCAGGAGCATATATAATGCATTACTTAAACAACTCTCCATTACCAGTCAGAAGCATAATGCATTACTTAAACAACTCTCCACTACCAGTCAGTAGCATAATGCATTACTTAAACAACTCTCCACTACCAGTCAGAAGCATAATGCATTACTTAAACAACTCTCCACTACCAGTCAGTAGCATAATGCATTACTTAAACAACTCTCCACTACCAGTCTGACAGGAGCATAATGCATTACTTAAGCCATTCTCTACTACCAGTCAGAAGCATAATGCATTACTTAAACAACTCTCCACTATCAGTCAGGAGCATAATGCATTACTTAAACAACTCTCCACTATCAGTCAGGAGCATAATGCATTACTTAAACAACTCTCCACTACCAGTCTGACAGGAGCATAATGCATTACTTAAACAACTCTCCACTATCAGTCAGGAGCATACTGCATTACTTAAACAACTCTCCACTATCAGTCAGGAGCATAATGCATTACTTAAACAACTCTCCACTACCAGTCAGTATCATAATGCATTACTTAAACAACTCTCCACTACCAGTCAGGAGCATAATGCATTACTTAAACAACTACAACTCTCCACTACCAGTCAGTAGCATAATGCATTACTTAAACAACTCTCCACTACCAGTCTGACAGGAGCATAATGCATTACTTAAACAACTCTCCACTATCCGTCAGGAGCATACTGCATTACTTAAACAACTCTCCACTATCAGTCAGGAGCATAATGCATTACTTAAACAACTCTCCACTACCAGTCAGTAGCATAATGCATTACTTAAACAACTCTCCACTACCAGTCAGGAGCATACTGCATTACTTAAACAACTCTCCACTATCAGTCAGGAGCATAATACATTACTTAAACAACTCTCCACTATCAGTCAGGAGCATACTGCATTACTTAAACAACTCTCCACTATCAGTCAGGAGCATACTGCATTACTTAAACAACTCTCCACTACCAGTCAGTAGCATAATGCATTACTTAAACAACTTATTTTTTTTTTAAAAGCTACATGGTCTACTAATGTAATTAGTGCCTAACACCACTTAAGTTGTGAGTTTGATTCCCATGTACCATGAGGTCAGTTTTATTGTTGGAGGAAACCAGAGTATCATGAGAAAATCATTGACCTATAGCAAGGTCACTGACAAACATAATCACATAAAGCTGTATTAAGTACATGTAGTTGAAGTATATTTCTATATAAGTGTGGCCATCCCCTTACAAATAATGATACATGTAATTTCAACATTTTGCAATACAAATGTACATGTAAACAGATAAAAACCTTTCCCTTATTTTTCCTTTGATATTTACCAATTAGTATTTTGAATAGCTTAAATATTTATTCATGAAACATTCATACTATTTACTGACTTAGAAGCAAGAAGGGTGCTTCAGAAACAAAAAAAAGTATACACAAAAATGGCATTATCTAGGGCTAAATAAAGTAATATATATACAACAATGTACTTAATAACCGTAATACAAATTTATTGCACTTCAAATTACATTGTAATATCAATTTGATGGATAAAATTAAATGAAAATCCTTGTTTTCATTCAAATGTTTTGGCAACAAGGCCTTCGTCGGTGCTTTATATTGTTAAGCCTGTTACATGATGTTGACATCTTTAGTGCAATCTGTGCACTCTGTGGCAATATCAAATACACCAATCAATTGAGGGTTAGGGTTATGGTGTTTAATGCCATTTTTAGCAATATTTCAGCTATATTGTGGTGGATCGATTTTATTGTTGGAGGAAACCAGAGTACCCGAAGAAAATCATGGACCTGCCGCAAGTCACTGACAAATTTGTATCAAGTACACCTCACCATGAGCGGGAGTCAAACTCACAACACTAGTGGTGATAGGCACTGATTGAATAGGTAGTTGTAAATCAAACTACCATACGATCACAATGCCCCCTTCCCTGGGATGGACCAATTTCAGCAGTTTTTTTTCTTGTTTCATCCATGTATTGCTTTTTCTTTCTTATTGTCATCAATTCAATGTGCTATTTTTCTTTGAAAAGGAAATGCATGTAACAAACATGCATGTAAAATTGAAATCAAAAGTTTCTGAAAAGGTCAATATTTCAAATATTTTCTGAAGCTCAAAGTTACATTGATTTGTTTTTATCATACTCTACATGTTATATGTTAACAGAGAAATATCTAAGTTTATGTTGATGTCATCTTGCATGTTGTAAATTGTGGAGAAAATCATTTTGTAATAACTTGTGCTCCTTCTCAATTTGCTTTTATATTCTTAGTAATCAAACTAGCAACTTGATTAGGTGCTGATAGTCATTGATTATGTAGATATCAATCCAAGACTAACTACAATACATTGTATATGATCACAGCCTCAAATAACCTCTCAAAAGGATTATATTCATCTGAGCTATCAGAAACTAACAGCATTATACATGTAGGGACTGTTAATTGTAACTGAATTACGAGTAAAACTTACTTTACTGTAAATTATTAGTTCTAGTTAAAATGTATATGAATCCTGGTTTCATGCTCTTGGATGCAACATTAGTAAGTCTAGAGAGTCAATCTCACATTTTGACAGATGAGTCATACTATTGTTTTGGGGGCATTTTTTGTCATTTTATATTACCACATGTACTTTCTCTGGTGGCTGGTGATTGGTAACACAATCATCTCTTATTTTCTTAGTAATGAAATTTGTTTTAGTAATAAGAATGGTAGGTTGTCTGAAAATTGTAGTGCAATATATAAATGAGGAATGACATTAGGGGCTTAAATCTGTGCATTTCGTCATGGTGAGCTTTCTGTACTACAATATATGCCCTGTGTCATGTCTACCGATTTCTGATTTTTCCAAAAAATGCATTTTTTTATAATAAAAACTAACCATAGTGGATTTTAAAAGCTCATTAATTTACTACATTAGAGCTTGTCTTGTATGTATATCAGTGTTAGAAACTAAGAAATAAGGGAGGTTGTCACAAGGGCAAGTAGGGGAAAAAATCAGGTCGTCCGAATTTACATCAGGTTGCCGAAAAGGGTCGCAGAGGACCCTTCCCACCTCGCATTGCGAGGTGGTCATTACGGCCGGGGGTCACCCGCTCAAGGGCCCCAGAAGCTCTGGGGTAAATAGTGCAAAATTCTGCATTCTGGGTGTTTCCTGAGGCCTACTTTTTGGTTTGAAAAAGGTGGCCCACTCCTTGAAAAGAATGGCTTTTGGTTATACAGTGGGAGTCAGATCAATGTTGAAAAACACCCATCAATTCAAGATTTAGTTCACCAAGAAGTACATTTGACTTTTTAGTAACGACGGACACTTGTTTGTTTAAAAAAAAATGAAATCAGTTGTTTATTTTTTATTTTATTCAGATTTAAGTTCCTTTTTAATTTCCATATCCACAGCCTTTTCAGAATCATCACATTCTGAAGTTACCCTGCCCAAATTTAGTCAATAGTTAAAAAGCTGTCTGAACTGATTTGTTCTGGGCTTTTTTTTATTCACCTTAAGGACATCTATTCAATGTCACATTTTTATTTCTGTCTACCTTGACTATTTGAGTCTTGCATACCAGTGATTTTTATATGCCCCCCCCCTTTTCCTATTGAAATAAATATCACTGTGCTGTGATCAAATACCACACAAATTGTAATAACTAATATTTGTGTAATCTTTAGCAGAAGAAGGATGTCTCTGTCAATTTGCTCAATGGTCCAACTATATATAGCTTGGGAATGAAAATATAGCACAAACGTAAATTGCTACTGTCAGTCAAAAACTGAAGAAAGTAAAGGCTGTAATTATCATTTGCCAGAACTCAAATCAGATTGCAACAATGGAGTAAAGCTTCTGTAGTTCAAAGTCTATTTTTTAATTGGATATGCATTAACGTTTTCACATGTCTGGATGTAAATAAACGATAGATCGTAATATTAACCCGGTGTCGAGTATAAAATACCAACGCGGATGGATAAATATCCGGAAACGTCCCGTGCATTTCAACGAATTTTGAATTGCCAATCTTCGCATATATGAACATATTTGATATGAGAACTATGATTTTATGTCACAGAAATTAGAAAAAAATAAATCAAAGGTTCGTTTTGTTGGAAGTAGCTACGGACAAAAAGTTCGGTCAAAATTTGCTGTAGCACAGTACCGCATTGCGTCCCCTTTCCAAAATGGCGCCATTGTTGTTTGTTTACGAAAAATAAATACAAATAGTTTTATTGTAGTCGGGCATATATAAACATAAGCTCTAATGAACGAAATTAAAGTTTATATAAACCGCAATGGATTACTTTCCAAGAAAATCACTTTCAAAATACTTAACGGATACGATTCACCCTCCAACGTGAGCCCTGACTGACAGAAAATATTTGGTCGTCAGTCGGGCGACTATTCTGGGAATTCAGGTCGTCCTGATCAATGTTAGGTTGGTTTTGACGATCGGACGACCGCTAATTTCGAACACTGTATATTATGTATCAACTCTAAATACCGTTACAGCATTAAAATGGATTTAAGTTGCATCAAATAGTCAAGTCATATAAAAATGGCACGAAATCTAATGCAATGTTTTGATTGGCTACATTTGTACATTTACTGGAATACCATGAAGGGCAGTCTAACAGCATCAGCAATAGCATGCAGACTAAAATACATTTTTGGGGAATGACTCCTTTAGTTAACTAGTGACAGAAAATGGAGAAATTTACAATGTTAAATCTTTGCTACAATGATGGTGACTGACTTTTCAGTCAAAATACGGGGAGCAAAGGAGAAATTATTGTTGGGTGTTGGATTTAAGAAGTTGCACCAAATTGAATTCGTAAAAAAACTTTGGTAAATTATAATAACCATTTCTCATTAAGCAGTTTTTTGTAAGGGTGGCACAGAGTATAATCTAGTTATGAAAAATGATACATGCAGATACAGAAGTATTACAATACTTTACTCTTCAATTCGTTTACACCGGCCACTGCACAGGCACAGGCCAGGGACAGGGTCAGGGGATGAGATCCGATTTATCAGTTTACCAATATCCCCAAAATGATTGCATTGGATAAAGAAAAAATGTATATATCATACATGCTAAAAGAAGCAAAGCATATCATACCGATACCATTAGCTTGATTAGCTAAGTTAGAAGATAAATTTGACGATTCATCCATTTCACTCATTTTCAAAGCACTTGCTGTGAAAAACGTCACGAGTTCGGGGAACTGATATATCTTAATACCGAAATCAAAATTAGAGGAGATTAGTGTAGCATATTCTTAATCAAATATTTAAAAAATATATTTTTAGAGAAGAAAAATTACCTTTTTAAATTTATTAAAATTTAAATAACTTAGAATTTATATATTTTATCAATATTTTATGTTCAGAACACACGAAATGCTTAAATACAGCGGAATGATAGGTTCCTTTTGTCTTACATTATTTTGTGGTAGTTTGTAAATTGTAAAGGCCGCCATGAGTACACTGGAGCGGGAATATTAAATCCTAGAGCTTTATAAGAAAGTTAACTAACTATGCCAGTAAGACATGCCAAAGAAGAAACAGAGATTATTATTGAACATACTAAAACACACACATATATAGTCTTAAAAGTTGTCATGAAAATCTTTTTAATATGATTTTTAACAGGGAGTTGTAACAGCTTTTACGTTTTTTAGTTTTTATTTTAGTAGTCGTAGAGCATCCGCCATCCGGGAGCTCTCCCATTATAAGCCACCGCTCTACCAACTGAGCAAAAGGAGATCTCCACGAAGGCAATTAGCAGAGAGTGTTTATGAATGTACTACAGATCCTATAATAGCAACCTGGGACTATTATACTGATGGGACTGGAAACTGATCGCTCGATCAAGATTTAAATTTCTCACTTTTGAGACAGACCAGTTCCTATTTTTAGCGATGTGAGATTTCCTTGTCTTGTACCCCCCGGTACAAGACAGCTCACACGCGACTTTTCCCGGT
>MJUT01058299.1:392687-406030 GCA_002080005.1 Gigantidas platifrons | reverse complement strand
GGGGGGGTCAATCCCCGAAGCGCCTTTGCCTTTTGAGTCCGTTTAACATTCACTATTCCATCAGATTGTGCCCAATATAGTATAGATTCAACACTACAATTGATTAATAATTTCGAATACCGGAATAAGAGGTATACCCGATATCCAGAAAAGATTTATTTTTATTTACTTTTCAAAAACAAAGACGGGGTTAAAGTGAATTATGCATCATTGTTAGACTGATTTTTTGGTACCATTTTTACTACCAGACAACAGGCACCTTTTGAGCCACCCCCTTTTTTTAATGTGTTAACTTAATTTTGATTTTTAAATATTGATTTGACATTTCAACTTATTTTCACTTACCTTATTTGTTTTCACTCTTATCCATGCGATATAAGTGAACATAAGTTGAATGTTTCCCCCACTGAGTGTATTTATTTATTGAATTAAATCGCATAATTACCGTTTTAATCATTTTAATTCATTAACACAAATTATTAACCAAGACGGAATTTCTTCGAATTCATTAAGCATGTGTATAGCATTATTGATTAATATTTTTCTTTTAGGTTTATTCTTATGAATTATCATTTTAGTTGATATAAAACAGTGGGGGAGTATTTCTATTTCTTGCCATCTTTGAAATTATATATCTTAAATTTATACGACACTTTACAACACTGATAAACAATAGCAATACCACTTCAGAGTACTGGTCAATCTTGTTATCATAAAACTTAATGAGAAGAAGGGAAGTTGCTATGGAAACTTCGCCTGCTGTTGCGATACAGGTCATTAACTAATCTGTTTCAATGATTTAACTACTAATGAGTGCCATAGGGGGTCGACCGGAATTTTTGGCTGGGATTTCTTGGCATGATGTCAACTGCCCCCAGTTCTCCATGCTTCACCAATAAAACCATGATTCTATTACATAAGTATTTTTAAATTAATGTATGTATACTATTCTGCTAGCTAATAATTTAACTATCGTGCCCCTTTCATGTTTCACGGTGTATGACTTTCAAGTCAATGTTTGTTTACTTTGAGTAAATAATAGAGTGCTCTCCCTTGTTAGTAACTAACGTACCTCCCTTTGACCAAATTCAAATATTTTTTCACAGCCACAGGTGTAGTGTTGAGATACATTTATAATATATTTATTAAATACATTGTATTTTATTATGAAATACATTTAAAATACTGCCAAGAAATGGATGCATATGAATAAATTGAATATTTACTTCAGCAATGGAAAAAAAAATTGCGGGAAAACGCTCGATCTGGAATGTAAACAAAACAATTAGGTAACAGCTGATAAAAGTGAGAAATAAAATCAAACACCGGCAAAAAGTGCAAGACAGGGAAATCTCCGACACCCTCGGGTGTTGGAGATTTCCCTGTCTTGCACTTTTGCCGGTGTTAGATTCTATATGTCCCGATAACAAGATTATTGATTTTTTTTCCTTGATTGACAGTTGTGTGATCACGTGACTAATTAGCATGTAAACAACCCAATGCAACAGAAAGTATCATCGGCAAATATTAAATAAATGAATTTTAATAAGATGAAATAATTATTTTAGCAGAAATGCAACAGAAAGTATCATCGGCAAATTAAATAAACAAATTTAAGATAAAATACTTAAATCGTAGAGGATTTTAGGTTTTTTTAAGTAAACATCACTTCTACATGACCTGAGTAAAAAAGGCAAAACCTGAAAAAAATGTGCTATTTCATCGATTTGCTCTGAAGATTCAGGTGAAAACATGATTACTTTCTATGCGTATCTCATTACTGTTTAAGAAAAGCAATAGTTTGAGTGCCGATAATTACACGATTAGAAGGAGTTGTATAAATTCCACAGTGTCATAAGTCCTATCTGACTCGGGCAAGAAACAGATGACATCAAAATGCGATTCTCGTAAAAAACTTACTATTGGACAAAACTGGGTAAAAGATATGTCGATCCATCCTTTGTTTATGTTTCTTTAACTTACAAAAGAAGAAATGATATATTTCTTATATTACAACAAACTTTTGGAAAAATTCGAAAGCTGCTTCAAACATTGTAGCGTGAGTACGCTTCGATTTTCTTCTCAAAATCTACTACTTTGATCTCGAAATAAACATGCAGACAGGTTTAAGAAATTCTTAACTATTCAATTTATTATAATAACATATTAATTCGATAATTATTGTGTTTACATACTGAATGATAATCACAGTATGCTATAAAAACACTTACTTGATTGTATGTTCAACCCACGCTTCCACTGTCAAAACAATATGGCGGAAATCGAAATCTCGTTTTCGGCACAGATCTCGATCTCTGATTACATGGTTAATCAGAGAGCTTCCAGTCCTGTCAGTATATAGTCCCAGTAGCAACACATGATTTAATATAAATTGTATTTTACATTTTCACCTTGCTTAGGCTTTTTGGCTTTAGCTTTGTAGTTTGTATACTGGGTTTACCTTGTACCAATGGTCTTACGGAAACACACCTTGTATAATATCCAATACCTATCGTTTGAATGAATCTGTATTTATACAAACATATTATGCTATGAACTAATAAAAATTAATAATATTCTTTTAAAACAGGAGTGTTTACCTTGTGTTCAAGTTATCGATTGTTGACAGTTCTCTGTAGATACGATAACGTAACCGTCATTCCGCTTGTGCTCCATTTAGGGTTACGAATTGATCTCATTCAACGTATGGGATCAAATTAAAAATTTCATTCCGGGAATATTTCAACTTTCTTTTTGCATATCTGGTCATAACTTATTATTCCCAACAATTTCTAAGTAATGGTGATATGAAATAAGTGTTACAATACCTGTTTCTATATTCAAGAACGGTTTCGTATTTGAAATTTATTTATTTTTTTTTTTTTCTCTCTCTTCTCTCTCAACTGCAAAATACATCAATACAGAATATAGTACAATAATATAATAACATATAAAACATCATACAATCTATATAATAAAGTACAATTAAATCTTCATACAATCTTTTCCAATATATAATCATATAATGTATATTGCAGTGGACAGACCTGGCGAA
The DNA here is from genome assembly GCA_002080005.1 of Gigantidas platifrons. Taxonomy (NCBI): domain Eukaryota; kingdom Metazoa; phylum Mollusca; class Bivalvia; order Mytilida; family Modiolidae; genus Gigantidas; species Gigantidas platifrons. The sequence goes on along the minus strand of MJUT01058299.1, from coordinate 402,975 downwards.
ATTCCTGAGACTCTTGTCTGACATTCGGTCAGACAAGCTGAAATCTTGTGTCTGACCGAACAAGTTTGTCGGACCGGATAATTTTTCTGCAAAAATCAATACTTGATCAAAACTGATTGAATAAAGGCTATTTCTAACCAATGTGGCCCTGGTGGCTCAATGAGTTAGGTAGTTGGATTACCTAACAACTCGTACAAGCCTATCATCAATGCAGCGTGGGTTCTCGCCCAGCTTTATAAATTACAAAAAAGGTTGCACTCGACTCGCAGCCGCAAGTGATAAAGTTTACCAGTTGCTTGCCCATGGTCCTCTCCGGGTACTCCGGCTTCTTCCACCACTAAAATTGGTCGCCATGCTATAGCTGAAATATTGCTGAAAGTGGCGTTAAGCAACAAAAATCAAAATCTAACCAATGACTTTTATTTATTTTATTACTTTCAAACATTTTAAGGACACATTCCTCTAGATCTTTTGAACAAGTACTGTTTGGTGTTCCTATTCCCAGAAATCTTTCAATTATCTCTACTCTGAAAAACGAATGTAGATGGCTTCCTGCTCATCACCAGAGCCCAGAGGTACATTTGTATCTGTCATGAAGGAAAAGAAAGATCTTCCCAACATACTAAATATATAAAAATGTGCTTGCAATTGTTTTATTTTTTTGTGCAAACGAACATGTTTATAATTAAAACACTAAACAAATTAATTTTTTATTTCAATATTCCGTTTTTGTTATGGTCCGTTTTGGTTATGGGATGGAACATCCGGTAGCGTCGATCTTTTTGCCATGATGGGTTAAGCTTAAGGTCTTTTCTTTTAGGCTTCGTAGTTACTTTGAGGATTTCTTATTACCTCTGCCGATATTTTACGTTTGAGAGCTTTTCCCGACACACATTTTCCATCATTCAAAGCATGTTTCTTTTTTTCAAACCGGAAATTATTTTTAATGAGTCACTTCCGCTCATGTGTAAAAAAGTAAACTCCGAAATCGATGTCGGACATCTGGTTCGGAAAAAATACGATTTTAGTCGGACCAGCAACAAAAAACGTCGGACTTGTCCGATGGTCCGACGAATTTTGCCACCTCTGAGTGGAGGTTGTTTTTTTTTAGAATAGAAAAATGAGAAAAAGAGGTATTTTGCAGAGTTTAAAATTGTTTACAATTGATATGTGATAAATATTTTTTTTATATAATTAAGAAAAAAAAGTAGATAAGAATTTTAGTGTATTTAAAATAAAAAAAAAATATTTGAAAATTGTTACTTGTCTGCCATAACACCTTACGTAGACTCTTGTGATGGGCGGAGCCTATCCATATATGGATCTCAATGCCAAATATGGAAAACGTTTACTACGAATCGATCCAAAACAAGGCAAGTGCACGTGAAATAGCAACTTGTAAACAAAATGTCGGACAGAAAGAAGATTTCATGCATTCAAATTTTCAGATGGATATAAGTCTACCGTGGATTGATGTAGCGTTTATTTAACACCTCAAGGTTTACCTAAATATATTTATCTTTCAATCCCGTTAATTTTTCCTACCACTTACAACGGAATTAGGACAAAAAACCGCCCGGTGGAAATCACTGCAGGCACTGCTCCCATACGTTGAATGGGACCGATTCGTAACCCTAAATGGAGCACAAGCGGAATGAGGGTTACGTTATCGTATCTAAGTTCTCTGATGACACCTCTTTTTTACCTTAACCTCGTTTCGATGTACTGGGAACTACAAACCCACACTTCTGGTATTAACAGTTGCATTGGTAGGTTAGGATATTTTTTATTAAAAAAATATGAGACTAACATCGTCATACTTATATTCAACAGGAAAAACATAGAAAAATCACTTTAATGGTGATATACACTTGATTGTATAGGTAGATACAATTCCAACTATCATACCTTGGTCAATATATACTTTATATTATTTATTTTTTTTTCAGCCAAGCAGAGAAGATGGCAGATCATTCAAAGAAAATCAACCAGGACAATATATTTATGATCCAATGTTTTGTATCCATGGTTATGAAGATGAAGCATCAGTTGTACCATTACCTTTTCAGTCCTACATAGATGTCCCATTACAGGTACAATATCAGGCATAGAAATTAACTTTTTTAACCACAAGCAAAACATTGCTTGTAGTCTTAAAAGTTACAAGTAAAATTCAGTGTTATTTAAAATTTAAGAAGCATTTTATTTGTGTCGTTTTACAACTAACATAATTACTGAATGCAGGGTCCCAGATTAACTTTTTGTGCATAATAGCCAACTAGGCTACTGCAATTTTGAGACTGCTAGCCCAGATTAAAAAGCAGTAGCCCAGGTGAAAATGACGAGGGCCGTTAGGGGGGTTGGGGAGTTATTCCCCCCAAGAAAATTTTGTAATTTTTAAGCCAAATCCTGCATTTTACACACATTTTTGAAACTAGTTGAAAAGGTGGATTTTCCCCAATATATAAACATTTGGTACATTTTTCTTGATTTAAAAAAAAATCAACTACCAGAATAGTAGCATGGTCTCATTATCTTAATTTGTGTGAGTTGCAAATAGAAAATAAATAAATAAATAAATAAATAATACACAGAAATCCTTCCATAAGCTTTACGACCGCATTGGTATGTTTTGAACTTCGGAAGTTTACCGAAATTTATAGAGTGCTCCTTAGCCGGAGGATTATTCTATAAACTACGCATTCTGGTTCCCTGTTTGAAAATCCATAACTGATGTTCCTTTGAGTTAGAAACATTTCAATTGAACAGGTAACAGAAAAACGATCACGATACAAACGAACAAACGATAGTTTAGGGATACAGGGCTACTGGAATTTTTAATAGCCAGCTGGGCTATCTTTCTACGTTTTCAAGTCGCCCAGGTAACATTTAGGTTGCCAGGGACGACTGGGCGACCGCTAATTTGGACCCCTGTGAATGGTGCCAAAAATGGGAAGCACAGTCAGTGTAGGAGCTACTAACATGCAACAACCCATGTTTTACATTCTATTACATGATTATCAACTGTTAACCAGTTGCAGACACTGTAGCCTACATCTGAAGGCGGTGTGCGAAATTAGCAGTAGACCTGTAGACAATGTCTATGTAAAATCAAGCTGGTCTATGTCAAATTTTCAAAAAAAATTATTTAGCGTACAGTGAAGTCTATGTAAAATAGAGATAGGTCTATGATACCACAAAATTTAGTTTCACACACTGTGAAGGGGTAAGCAAATGTGACAGTCAAAGTGAAATTCAGTCTATTCAGAATCATTTGTGGGTTTAATTTTATACCTTGGGAAAGGGTAATAAAAGGGGAGAGTGACCCCTGAAAAAATTTGAAAATTTTATAACAGACTTGATGATGAGCTTTTATCAAATGGTATAGCCTTCCGAAGACAACATCCGTGTCCTTTCCATTTTCATATTTTTAATTTCGAAGCCAATATCAACATTTAGTTCCTTCATCCACTTACAGTTTTTCATTATTATACCCCCGCTCCCCGAAGGGGGAGGGGGGTATTCTGTTTTACCTCTGTCCGTCCGTCCAAGATATTTTTCGTCACATTTTTCTCAGTAACTATTGATGGCAGAAATCTTATATTTGGTCACAAGCTTCATATAGGTATGCCATATAGTGGGAAGCGTTTTTGGACCCATCAGATTCCTACTTCCTGTTTGCCGAAGAGCGGGGGTATCATAAGTGAGCATTAGCTCACAGTTCATCTTGTTTTTGTCTTAAGTTTGTTTGCCGGTTGACCTAGACAGTCAAAAAAAATTTCCCTTTCACGTCTGTTATAAATTTTCCTGTTAGATTGCATTTATTTTCTTATGATTTAACAACAATTTTTATTTTCTGACGTCCAATTTGCTATATATTTTAACAAAAATAAAATTGGAAAATCAACATTTGTGTTTAAGTCATCAGAAAACAAAAACCACACTTGCAACAATTACTATCAACTCAGATAAACAAATAAAATTCAAAGAATATAAATGCACATCTTGAAATAAACTTCACAAAAATCTTCCCAGATATAGCTTTAAATTATTTTTTTTTTATATGTGGTTTTATATGAAATATATAGTAAAAAAAAATCGAAGGTGGCGAATATTTATGTCCATGGACAGTTTTTGTACATCGGTACTTTCCTTTCCATGTTTATTTTTAGGTGGAAAATACTTTAAAAGCATGTTTCGTCAGCCATCGTGTCAAGGTTAACCACTTCAGGATTTTCTAGAATTTTCATTAGATAATACATCAAACATTAGAACATGTGTTATCCAAAACTCTGGTTTCCGATCCCGAACAAAACTACGATGGTTGAGACCTAACGACCACTGACAAACCAGTTGAATTGTAACCCCCAGCAGCATAGTATATATAAATAGACTACGTTTTTATTCTAAAATTAAAAACAGAAAATATGCATTTCAGAATAGGACAAAGCTAGAAAGGTACAATGTTTGTGCTACACTTGCTGAAATATGCACACGCATTTTTTGTCATTCCCTTGACAATTTTCAGACGCAATATGGAAAAGACACGCATTTAGCGTCTTTGTGTCCGTTAATTTCGAGTCCTGAATATACTGGTATTTTTGTGTAAAATATTATTTCAATAGTTGCCCTCTTTCCATCACAAAACCGGGTGGCTCAATGAGTTAGGTCGCTGGATCTAACAACTCATACAAGCCTATCACCAATACGGCATGGGTTTGCGCACGGCTTTGTAAATTACAAAAAAGGGTACACTCGACTCACAGTTGCAAGTGATAAAGTTTACCAGTTGCTTGCCCATGGTCGGTGGTTCTCTCCGGATACTCTAGCTTCCTCCACCACTAAAACTGGTTGCCATGATATAGCTGAAATATTGTTGAAAGTGGCGTTGGACACCAAAAATCAATCAATCAATCAATCCATCACAAAACTGTTCTCTGTACAATGATATAAATGTAAAATATATTATCCCCGGCTTGATAAAAATGTCGGATTTTGATTGGTTGATGACCCGTTGGTACAAAACCCATGCTACCGGCTGGTAGTTACGTAACGTCGATGGGGGTCTTTACATTGCTATACATGATGTAAAGATGGTATAAAACGTAAACAATCTCAAACCGATTTGTATTCAACATGGAGAACAGAGGACGTATTTCTTGAGAGAGAAAAAATCAAGCAACACAATAAATGCAGAAAAAAACAATGCACAAAATTATGTTGAGAGATTTAAAGTTCCTACGGTATTGACCATCATTTTAACATGCAGTGTAACATTTTGTTGATTCGTGCTACATGATTCATGAATGAAGAAACTTTGATTTTGTGTCTGTATAGAAATGGTCAATTGTTTGAATACAATCATTTTAAAAGTATTTCTCATTAGGCCTATAAAAAAAAAATTCTGTGTTTCCGGTAACGGGTCCAAAAAAAAATAGGGTAGGTAGGTAGGTGTTTTTTTGTTTGTTTTTTTTTAATATAGAGTAGTTCATATGTTCCTGCTGTAATTGTCACATGTCTAGAACCTCCATGTTCTGTGCATGTTTCAGAGGTGTTATGACTATTAATTGACCAAGAGTCCGAGGTGGGCACATAAAAAGCATAACATTTGTGTTTGAATTCAAAATCTGTTACCTGTCTTTTAAGGTATGAGTACCAAGTTTAAATATTGCTGTTACCAGCAGTCTGATACATGTTTCTGCACATAGTATTATGTCTTTGATTTTAAAGTAATATGAAATGCCAAGATCATTATTTTCAGTTTTCTAAAAATTTCTGATATATGTAAAGATTAAATATATAAAGAACATAAACCATTCACTTTTTGAGAGCTACGCTGTATAATTCAGAGAAAACGTCATTTTATTCTGTCTTCTATAATTCTTGCTACCCGGACAATAATACAAATCATATGCTATTGACCTCAGATTTGAACTCATTCGGTAGAGATTTTGCGCATGCTCCGTTATAGTGTTGATGAAGAAAATGTCGGAGGCAAAGAAATTGAAGTCAGGTCCGAAGCGTAAATTGAACGATTCTGCCAGAAAAAGAAACAAAAAAGCAGAGAATGCTAAGTTAAACAAAAACAATATATATTGGAGATGAATATGATCGTTAGATGGAAATAAAGACCGCTCTTTGTCTGGAAACGAACTCTGAAGTGGCCAAGATTCTTCTTGACAGGTAACATCATTTTCGTTTCGATTTACATTCCATTATTTTCCATTCAATTAAGAATTGAATGCATTCTTTTGAAGTTTCATTGGGGTATGAAAGCGCTTCATGTTGAAAATGTGCTTCGATCAATGCTTTCATACCCCAATGAAACTTTAAAAAATGCATTCAATTCTTATAATTATATTTAAATTACACCAAAATTTAATATAGTTGAATTTTTCGTTGTGAATTTTATTTGTGTTAGATTATTTGCTGTTGGAAATTACTACGCCATTGATTATTTACATCTGACGTCGTCATGGTGGCACGTTCAAGTTCGGGTTTGAGTTTCATTGGGATGTGAAACATCTCTTTTATAATCATGTGACCACTTCATAACCAATCATCGGTGCATCCGAAAGTTAATTAGCTGCCATTGTCTTGAAAAAACATGTACGAGATGGAATGATTTTCTGTTCTTAATCACAGATGATCGCGATTTTCTTTCCTCAAACATGCACGAATGGTTTAGTTTTTAAGGAATGTAAACATATCAAGAATATTTTTCAATATGTTTATTTCATCAAAAACTCGTTTCATATTACTTTAATAATACTTCAAACCTCATAAATGGATTTGATGTCGGACCAACTGTTGATATAATATAAATAAATCAAAATAAAAGTACAGAGCACTTTGTAAATGACAATTCAACACTTTTCAAAACTCTTGTGACAAAGAAAAACATTGCATCTTGAAACCCAAAACAAAATTGGGCCAACTTATGCTCTGACATTTATATGTACACTTCAATATTAATAATACATGTAGCAAGTACTGATATAAATAATCCTTTCGAAAAATATATACTGGGCAGACATTTTTGGGGATATGAAGGTGGACAGACACAGATAAAGAATGGGTGTATAAATACAACGTACATGTATAATATAAGACACATTGAAACAAAATAATTCAACTGTTTGCTTGTGAATTGCCTGGCTTCACGGTTTGGGGTGAGTACAATGTCAGGTTGGAATTTAATATAAAGAATTCAAGAGAAAGAATGTGTATTATTATCTGGGAAGGGGGTAGTCTTTTTTTTATATTAAAATAAAATTCCATCTGAAACTAAAATTTTGAATTATTGTAAGGGGAAACCATTTGATTCTGTGGGGATGGCTATGACAACTTGGTACTGGGTATATGAATTATTTAAAAAAAAAATGCAGTTGTGGTTGGCCAGTTTCCCTTATGCTAGCAGAAACATGCCACAACTATGATAATTTTACATTTTTTAACCTACTTTGAGGTATTTTCTTAACATATTTTCTTCCACCAGCCATCAAAACTTCAAAAGCATTTACTGCTTTCTTTGTTCCAGTTTCAGCTGCTGTATCTAGCATTTGCACAAATGCAGATATCTCTGTTTAATGAGAAGAAAAACTGATATACTTTGTTCCAAAAAAATTTTTTCTTTTTTTTCTCCACCACTGCTGATACTACCCAGAGTTGTCGGTCCTTACACTCACTCCATCTCTGTCAATGCCTAATAAGTAGTCTACCTTTGTATTAAGGATGTAGCCTGGGTTACCCTAAAATTTTCCCATCAATCAATTTTTTTTAAATTTGCATCATGGAATAGTTATGTCTAAATACATTATCTGCCAAAGTTTCAAAAATTTTCACCGTGCCGTTTTCTCCATAGGACATCCTAAATATAGCAATTTTGGGGGTATTCTGGACGCCAGATGGTAATACTAGTTTCGGAAGATTCTAATAGATATGCATATTTATTTCTGATTGAAAGGGAATATTTTGGCTTAGATACACTTGAGAGTGTTATTGTTCAATAAATATGAAATATCTAGCATATCTGAATATCCTGTTTAGAGATAATCACGTGCAAAAAAAAGGGGAGATGCCCTGAGGACCACCTTGGTATTAAAAATCGGATTAAAAAAATTCCTGTCATTTAATTTCCACCAAAAAATGTTACACTGAAGAACAGACATATAGACATCACTGCACCAAATTATACAAACTTTTACCGTCTGATTTTTAAAATATTTAAATTTATGTTTTTCACGGCACCCAGAAAAAAAATGAAATTGTCGAGGAAAGTTACCACACACCCATCTTTTGCTAGTTTCTTTGTTTGTGAGGTAAAAAATAACTGGTTACCAATAACAAAAAACTTTTGAATTCTTATAATTGACACAGTGGATGTCCAAATTACCAAATGACTGCATTTGTCTTTTTTTATTTTCAGGTCGGCTCGGGAGGGGGAGGGGTGGTTTGAGGGTGACTATACTTGATTAATTCATTAAAAAAAACAAAAAAAACACAGACAGCCACCAGCTGTATTGTTAAATTCCTTTAAATTCTGTCCTCCAGTGGTATTCGTTTGATTCTGATTATTCTTTATTTGTCTTAGGAGAAGGGGACGGCAGTATAAGAGAGGGTCAGATATGATAATATTACAATTTTTTTTCCCAAACATAGCTTTCTATTTTTTACTACCGTATAATTTGCTCTATAGTTTCATAATATCTAAGATTCTGATGAATATATTTATTTTTTGTTTTTTACAAACCCTTGAAATTCAATAGAAAAAGGTTGTCACACAAATTGTGTTACATTTCTGGCATTTTTGACAACATATTTCGATGAACATTTTTTCTGGTAAGAGATAGTTCAATGATATTTTGTGGGCATATAATAATAACACACTGCCTGACACTGGAATAAGCAGCAATAAAATATTAAAATACAAGGAGCACAGCTATGGAAAAGTAAAAGGAAAAGAAATCATATTTTTTAACTGGCCAAATCCAATGTAAACAATCTTTATCACCAAGAAGCTTAGAATTGAGGTGGAATTTTCAAATGCACAGATGATCATATATTTGAGAAGACACTGAAAATAGAGTTATCTCCCATACCCCAGGTCTACACCCTTAAACTGGTTTCCTTTTTATAAAATATTACCAGTGTAATGTTCAGCAGCTATGAAGGCTATTACAACAAGGAACCAGAACATTGGATGCGCTGTATGACTGATCACCATATAAAAATAATTCCTTATTTTCGTTTGAAAATAAATAAAGAAGCTTCTCAAATATTAGTTATATGGTATTCTTTACATATTTTACAATATATGGGGTCATTATAACCGGTTTATATCACATGGTTTATATCAAGTTATTCTTTAATAAACGGATTTTGTCAAGATTCTTGGCATCAGGCGTTGACAGAGATTGGAGTGAGTGTAAGGACCGACAACTCTTAGTAGAGATTGCTTCTATTTTTATCGCATATACTAAATTTTGAGTCCGGTTCGGAAACGGAAATCACTGCGATCCGGATTTTCCGCGATTTTTTTTTTTTTTTAGCCAAAACAAATTAGGGTCTATCGGGTTACCGGAAACACAGAATTTTTTTTTATGCCATATTGTTTTCACATAAACTTTTCATTTGTTTTATCGTACCACCCAAAATATGTAAGACACATATTTTTATCCCCCCGCGATAGCGGTAAGGGGATATAGAAATAGCGGCCGTCTGTCAGACTTTCTTGTTGACGCGATAACTACAGTAAACATGGATAGATTTGAATAATCTTTTGCATGTGGCTTGTAATTATCATTATCTTGGATGGGTTCTAACATGGAAATATTTGAAGCAAGGGTTTTGGGGGAAAATCTTAATTTTTGGTTGAAGAATCAACAATTTTGAGAATTGTGTCTTGTTTAAATGCGATAACTTCAGTAATCATGGATAGATTTGAATAATTGTTTGCATGTGGCTTGTAATTATCATTATCTTGGATGAGTTCTAACATGGAAATATTTGAAGCAAGGGTTTTGGGGGGAAATCTTAGTTTTTGGTTGAAAAATCAACAATTTTGAGAATTGTGTCTTGTTTATGTGATAACTTTAGTAAACATGGATAGATTTGAATAATTTTTTGTGTGTGGCTTGTAATTATCATTATCTTGGATGGGTTCTTACATGGAAATATTTGAAGCAAGGTTTTTAGGGGAAAATCTTAATTTTTGGTTGAAAAATCAACAATTTTGAGAATTGTGTCTTGTTTATGCGATAACTTCAGTAAACATGGATAGATTTGA
>MJUT01058299.1:375188-390949 GCA_002080005.1 Gigantidas platifrons | reverse complement strand
AAAAAAAAAATCCTAATTTTGTTAGGAATGCATTTTTTGTGATGTCAAACTTGTCTATAATGACGTTTGATGGCAATTTAGTAAGCAGTCTTTATGTGACTGTCAGTCGGCATACATATATAATGCACAGTATAGGTATCCAGTTGATGTAATGAATACAGTATATGTAAATATCTGTGTTTACTTATTCCTTTTGCTGTATGCTGTATATTATTATATGTGTGCAGATATTGTATTTTAATATATTGTTTTTTTTTATTTGTAAACAAGTAAAATGTAGCAGATAATTTTTATTTCATAGGTTTATAAATTTGAAATATATTCTATAGTATGGTATAAAATTAACTGTATAAAAGTATCCAATACACATCTATTCTTTTGGAAATTTTTAGGATATCAATTCAAATTGAAAATAAACTAAAATGTGCATTTGCAATAGACAAGTTATTCACCTTAGTTTGGATTACAAGTATCAATCAATTTTCATGTAAATACATTGCACATTTTTCAATTAAATGCTTTTCTGTATAGTTATCTAAAAAGATAGCAGATATAGCCAACAATCCGTATCTCACTGTCCGATCCCGTTCCGAATATTTTACATCAATGTCAACATCCGATTTACCTACATTTTTTAATTTCAGTTAAGAACATGAATCTGTTGTCATCTTCAATATATAAGCATCTCAAAACAAATTTAATTAAATACAAACAATATTTGATACCTTTGGAGTGTGGAAGTCAACTTATTTCTGTGCTCAGTAATGTATTTCAGTTTTAAGGCTTCACGTATTGCAGGTGCCCGTTCCTACTAAAATGACGTTTACAATACCATAGGAAGAAGTTTTGATTAATAAAAATAGGAATGTGCCGGTCTGACAGAATAAATAAGCAAATTTCAAGTCTGTCTGACATTTTATTAAAACTGAAAACGGAATTTAATGCCGTTCTAAAATTCCGTTGGTAGTGGAAATTTGGGAGTGATGAATAAATTTCAATCTCCAACTGGGCGACCGCAAAGTAATATTTGATCGCCCAGCTGAAATTTTACTCGCCGTGGGCGACGGTTAATTTGCATCCCTGTATCTCCCTACATTTTGTCAAAATACACCCAAATTTTCAACAGTGCATAAATGTAGGAAAACCAATATCGGCTTTGGAATTCGGAAAGCCTTCCGTAATTTCCACTTCTACATATTCATTGCTCTTACTTCTTATCTTTCACCAAAAAAAATGCATGCTGCTCACAACCATCTTAGAAAAGGATGTATAGGTCAAACTTCCGGATCATGGGGACTTATTAATATGTGTGAATATGGATGAAAAAGTAAGTTTATTTGTGAAAATATACTGACTTCCAAAAGCTGACGGCTCATTAAAATTTTTAACCATAAGGACAGAAATCAGGTGATTTCATTGAAACCAGGGCGAAAAAGTCACATGTACACAACTTATCTGGAGCTCTATGGGTGGAGCCTCTATCATATAATATTAATATCTATTACATTTATATTATTGGTGAAATTCTCTTTAAAAGATATTTTAACATTCATATCTTTTCTTATTATCCCCTCGCCAACGAAGTTGCGAAGGGATATAGTAACGCTACCGTCCGTCCGTCCTTCCGTAACATCCTTGTGAACACTAGAATCAACATCCTTCAATGGATTTTGACCAAACTTGGTACATACTTATTCCTTAAGAGAATCTGGAACCCTATTAATTTTCCAGGACAAAGGTCAAGGTCACCGGGTCAAATTTTTTAGGCGAGGGGATACGCCATGCTTTGCATTGCCCTTGTTACATATACATTTTATGTTTGTTAGTCCTTAATATTTTGCTTAGAAAACATTTTTACATTCCAGAAAAATCCAAGCAAGGTCAAATTAACCCATGTTTCTGGAAAAGATGTATCAACTGCTGAAGACAAGAGTAAGACTCGTTCACAAAATAAAACTCCAAGAACAATGTTGAAAATGATGGAAAGACACAGAGAAAATGAAAGGTACTTAGTAATTCATCACTAATTAAAGTATAAAGAATTCTTATTGTAAAGTTAACTTTTGAAAAAAGTTTTTTTAACTAGTAATAGAAAGCATGCATTATTAGTGGAGATGCAACATATCAAGGTGACTAACATATTTTTTTCATGGCAGATTCAAAACAAATTCATACTTGGTATTTTCTGCTTCTCTTCTAAGCACACAGCTTTAAGGAGTAAGAGCAAAGACTGGTTGATTCAGAATCAGAATAATGTCTCAGAGAAGAGCGATATGTCTACCCACACACTGTTGGTTCAGTGAGCTAGCAATTAAGTGTTAGTCTAGTACAAAGTGGACATCATCATTTCATTGAATATTATAACTTGATCTTGCCATGATATAGCTGAGAAATTGCTCATTTAACATTAAAAACAACAATCACTGTTATGATTTTTTCTTTACAGGGTGCGACACCATACCTTAAATAAAAGTATGAAGAAAGTTTGTGATAAAGTCCCAGGGTCAAGCCCATTCAGGAAAGAAACAAAGGTTTTACATGTTAACTTATGTTAACAGATATAGAATTGTCATATTATTCTAACACAACTTTAAAAAAAACTTAATTTATGTACTTTCTGCATTTAAATACAAATTTTTTGACATCAAAGAATAAGGTTCCATTTCATGAAACGTGGATACTGACTGACATCAGAAAGTTCAACAACATTATAAAACAAAGTGAAAAGTACTTTAGAAAAAACAACTTTTGAACTGTTTTTAGTCTTTATTGTATTTTTATCACTTCATCAATATTGTCAACAGATATTTACATGAATGATAATAAAGACATAAAAAAATTGTTTTGTTCAGGAACATGCATTGGCCTATATTTTTTTTTCTCAGAAAAACAGTTTCTTATTTTTCATTTTAGGTGATCATGATGCAAAGAATTATTGCTTATATTTGTTACTTAGAAAATACAATTAGTTGTGTGTGTAGTCAACTTGGTATAAAACAACTGAGAATGTCAACAAACTTTATCACAGAACAGTGGTCACGTAAGTTATCTGTTTATTCACAAGATATTTTTTAACACTAGTAGTAGTCAATTTTATGTACAAAACTGCAGATGTTTTAAATAAATATTTATGTGAAATTTCACCTTTATATTGATATAGTTTGAACTATGCTAACAAAAATAAAAAATATTATTTGTACATGATGAAATATTATCATTAAACAGTTTATTAAACTTTCTTCAAGTACAAAAGACAACATTTAAGGTACCGGTAGTCCATTGTTTAAAAATAATTATTACTTTTCAGGTAAGCATCAGTGGTGTAATGGTTAGCGTGCTCGCCTCGAATGTGGTAGATTGTGGGTCAAACCAAAGACTCCTGATTTTCCTGTTTTGAGCTGTTCCTGATTTTTTCCTGAATTTGTTAGATAAACTCCTGATAACTCCTGATTTTGAAATTTTTCCCCACAAAAAAAAATAACATAATAATATGTTGAAATTATTTTAGTGTAAAGCATCTTTATCAATAAAAGGAGGTTAGGAAAATGGCCTAAGTAAGACCTTTTAGCCTGCCAATTATTATATTCTGACATTCTGATAATGACCTTCATCAGGAATCAAAAACACCATGCTTAAATTTATATATTATGGCCTGAAAGCTCTTACTTAGAAGGGAGGAAGGCGGCCATTTTTTTTTGTTTTTTTGTATTGTTTTATGACTTTTTATATACCAAAAAAAATCCTGATAAGGCCATACAAAGTTAATTTCTTGGTTCTCTGGCCCACCCGCATGTGGAAATTCGTCGCCACATTGCCGATTTTATTACAGAAATAGTAATAAAAAAAAAATTTAAATGCTGTAGCGCTGTCCGTACGGAAAAAACCACCGCATCTGTTTTTTCTCTTATATCGCGTGGTCGGTGAAACGCTTTAAAACGCATCATGCTTAAATGAGATTTAAAGCATCGTTATGACAATGTATAAATAAAAAACGTGTTTCCGTTTGACATTTAGACAAAATGTCAATCGTTTCTGTGCAAATTCGGCACAAATGTTTGCCAGTTTTACCAGGGAACATAATAGGGGGCTTCTCCGAAGCTTGTACCTTATTGGAATTGTTTACAGAGATAAAAAATGGTACGTTGGGACCAGCGGATTGGACGTTTCCATAAAAATTAACCACTTGTGATGTTTCTGCCACCATCGGAAGAAATAAAATTGAAATATTCAATAAAGTAATGAAAAGATTTATACATTGCCATATTTTTCACACAAAAAAAAAAAGAAAAAATGCCTCCCTCATCACTTTTTACAACAGTAAAAGGATTAAAAAAAAATGCCGCCCTCCCTCATCAATTTTGACAAAAAAAAGGGCCCGAGAACCAAGTAATTAATTTTGCATAGCCTAATCTCCTGATTTTTAACTAGAAACCCTCCTGATTTTGCTTTAAAAAAAATAAGCAAAAAAGTGCTTGACAGACTGGGTGTAGTACAAAACAGAAATCATCATCTCATCAAAAAACAAATTTCTTCTTTCTGTGGCATTGCTAACTTTGTGTTATTAAGCAACTTCCACTCACCCACTCCTCTTGTAAAAAGGGTAAATAAATTTGCATGTGATTCCATTACAAATTAATTGCTAGAGTTATCTAGCATTGAGAAAAAACAATTTAGAAGAAATTTTTATAAAACTATTTCAGAAAAATTTAGATGGGAAGTAAAGTTGAGAACCACTCAACGTTGATAAAAAAAATAGTAAACTGACGATAGAATATTTCCATCCAAATAGTACTAGCTAATCAGTTGCATTTATCCGATGCATCACTTATTTGAACAGAATGTCCCATAAATATTACTCTTTTTATTTCATTTTTTATGAAAATATTAAGACATTGGTGCCAATTTAATTGCCATTACAAAATTAAACTTTTTGAGTTTAGAATTTCAATTTTGATAACTCTTGTGACCCAGGGTAACAGCTTTGTAGAAATTTAGGATTGTTGTTGAAAAACTTGTTCTGAAAACAGCAGATAAAGATAATTAATATGAATCAGATTTATTTTCTTTATAGTTCCAGAGAAAAGTAAAGAAGAAATGATTGTTGTTAAACATAAGGTATGGTCTATAGTTTTAGTCAAATTGATAAATTTAATATTTGAAAATAATATATATTTTTTCGTTGGTTTATGGTGTTTAATGCCACTTTCAACAATATTTCAGTTATATCATGGCGGTCAGTTTTATTGGTGGAGGAAACCGGACAAACCACCGACCTGTCACAAGTCACTGACTTTTTTTTTTGAAACTATGACTTCAGCCATTTGAAAAAAATATAAACTCATTTAAAAAAATGTTCTGTATGTTTGAACTTTACAAATTTATTCAATATTTTAACAAATTTATTCTGTTGTGCTGATAATGAGGATAAAACAAGAAAACGATTTTTGTTTTTATAGGTACCATATGTGTTCCACTGAACTTTACTCAGGGGAAGAATTAAATCCGACATCCTCATATAATATGCATGCTTGATCAGGAGATGTTATTCCTGCTCTTTGGTTTAAACAATATTTTATTTCATATAATGATGTGCATAGTATACATATGGAATTTACTATAAAAAGGGATTCAGAAACAAGCAGATCTGCTTTTCTAAATCTGTCTCCCTATATACCTAACTTGTAATCATTGTTTGTCTGTTTGTACTTTTTCTTTTGGCCATTGTGTTGTCTGTTCTTCTTTGGTTTACAGATTCTTTGGTGTCTTCAAACTCTTCTTGTAACACATATGAAATACTTATTCATCCTCTACTTGTTTTACAATATTTAATTAAGCTTAATCAAGGATTTGTATAATAGAAAGGATATGAATCTCGCGAGATTTAACATAGATTGTATGTAAATATGTTGCATGGCGAGAACAAGTGAGATTACCCATGGTGCAATTCGTTGACGATGCGCGTGTCTTGATTAATGGTGGAAATTTTCATCGCTTCAACATTTTAAACCAGTATTTGTAAATATATAAAACCATAATTACAGGTATAAAGTGAAAATATTTGTCCTAAATACCAATCATTAATAAAGTATCGACGTTTTGTAGATGTATAACCCATATTTCATCAATAATTGACATTAATCGATTTGCCCTTATGACCTTCATAATCCCGCCTATTATGGGTGGTCAAGACTCGAATTTAAATTTCAAACTCCTCTCTTCTCTCATCATACCAAATATTGAAGTGGAGCCGTCATTTTTGTGATAATATGAATATTTTTCAATGAATAGAAGGAGTTTTATTGAAAACAGTGCTCCCGATTTGTATTTATTAAGGATTATTTACCATCATTTGTCAAAATGGCAGCGTTCTGGTTGGAAATGGGGGTGGCCTAGTTAGAAATCAATAAACTTCCTTGTTTACATGAAATCAACATACCAAAGTGTATAAATGTGTATTCGATATATAGAACAAAACTTGGCGTGATTGGTTTCTTTGTTTTATCATTTTTAATGTTTTTAGATGTATGGAATTCTACTGTACTTTTTTTTAATTTTACGTGTATGAGGAACAATACAGAAAAAATCAGAAAAACTTTTCCATTGTACCTATATCGGCAAATCCAATGATTGTTTTGTGTAGTGTAGTATATAGACGATGTATAGCACAAACTTTGGTGTAATTGGTTGATTTTCATACGAATTCTCAAGGCATTTCAAAATGAATTAATTCATTTTTGCTCTATTGTAGCATAAAACCTTGCCACGCGATATAAAGCAAGAAAATACGAGATATGTATCCTTTCTACTACAGACTTTTTGAGAGCAAAATTTCAATATGCAGGACCTGTCCCCAATAATTTTCTGTAGGACCTACTGAAATTGTGCACGACCGGAATTTACAAAATTCTAAAATTTAAACAGAATCGGTGATGGGAACAATAAAAACCGGAGCTGCCATTTTTTCAAATATAAACACACGAAATGGTCGCGTTGATGCATCACAGCCAGTTTAAGCTATAAAAATACAATGATTAATAGAATTACCATGAAAACAGTTGCATGTTTAAGAAGTAAATGTCATTTGATTGAAGCAGAATATAATTCCGAGTTGACAGTGATCGTTTCGGCATACCAGTTGCATTTCCGATTTCCGGTGCAAAACAAAATACACAAACCAAAGCAATTTTTCAGACACCCGGACCGGCATACTTGGCAGTATTGCCAGTCCTTGTGATTTTCTGCCTGCTCGGTCCGATGAATTTCAAAAACTCTGCTACTATACAAATCCTTGGCTAAATGTAAATTATTTATGCCACTGTGAATCTACATGTATAATTAATCAGAAAATGATATACAGAGATATAAATTGAAACAAATTTCTCCAAGAGTCCAAACTGATGAGGCAAAAGATGAAATTATGGTTAACTTTGGAGTAAGCAAAATAATGTAGAAAATCGCTTTAGTTTTTGTTGATATATTTCTGTATCAAAAGGAAAATATATATATTCTGTTCTTCAGTCAATTCATTAGAGCTGTAAAGAAGTAAGTTGCAATCTAAATTTGCTTCTTGGGAAATATTAAGAGATAAGAGTAGATCATGTCTAGAGTTCGCATGCCTCGGACTGTTAGATAAAATGATATATAGATTCAATTTTACCCCATGCACAATTTCGATGAAAAAAATGTTTGTTTAAAGAACTACAGTGCATTCGAAGCCCTGTGTGTAAGATTTGACCTAATCTTGTGACAGCATATTATTATACCCCCGCTCCACCGGAGGGGGGGGGATATACTGTTTTATTATACCCCCGCTCCACCGGAGGGAGAGTATACTGTTTTTATACGCCCGTCTTTAAGACGAACGTATTATGGTATACCAATGTCCAAGTGTCTGTTCCGTCTGTCCGTCCGTTCGTTTCACATGTCACGCTCTAACTTAAGAACCCCTTGGCCAATTCACTTCAAATTTCTCAGAGTTATTGGAATTGATGGTCTTATAGTGTGTATACTTTCTGGTGAAATTTCGAATTTTCATTCCAGAGTTATGGGACTTCATTCATCAAATTGTAGGTGATTTTTTGTATGTCATGCTGTAAATTGAGAACCCCTTGGCCAATTCACTTCAAGCTTCGCACAGTTATTGGAATTGATAGTCTTCCGGTTTGTATACTTTTTGGTGAAATTTCTATTTTTCATTCCAGAGTTATGGAACTTTATTCATCAAATTGTAGGCGATTTTTCGTATGTCGCGCTGTAAATGGAGAACCCCTTCGCCAATTCACTTCAAACTTCGTACTGTTGTTGGAATTGATAGTCTTTACTACTCAATGATTGATGGCATATCCTGACCATTAGATTATTTGGATTTGTTTGCAATATATGTGTATAGTTGTTTTTTTGTCAATACAAAAGTTATGTCAAACTATTATGGGAAAGAAAGTCTTTACAAATATTGTATGAATGTTGACGACGGGCGTATCATGCGCTCTTGGCGCTGCTGTTTATTATAACCCTGTTCCATCGGAAGGGGGGGGGGGGTATACTGTTTTACCTCTGTCTGTCCGTCCAAGATATTTTTCATCACATTTTTCTCAGTGACTATTGATGGCAGAAATCTGATATTTGGTCACAAGCTTCATATAGCTATGCCATATTGTGGGAAGCGTTTTTGGACCCGTCATATTCCTATTTCCTGTTTGCCGGGTATCATAAGTGAGCATTAGCTCACAGTTCATCTTGTTTTGATTCTGAATTCTTTATGCGATAGTATGGAGGCATATAGTTATTGGTCTGATAAATTATATATAATATATATATATATAATTTTTACTATCCATGACCATGCACATTTTTCTAAGAATATTAACTCTGTTATATGCCTTATGATTAAGCCAGAATCATTTGTTTGAAAACATTGCACCTCTAAATATTTATGATTATTTACTTCTTTAATTTCATGGTTATTCATCTTAGAGCAGAGAAGCCGACCATCCCGATTTCCACAGGGTTTATCCAAATTTTTTGGCCTTAAACCTCTGATTAAATTTGTGTATGCACCAACTTTTTCAAAATCAGGTTTTTTTGGTTGGATAACTTTTCACTGCAGAAAAAAGGAATAGTGTCCATTCTGAAAAAACAAACATTATCTCTGTCATTTATCAAGTTGGTATCGGGGAAAACACATACAATTTGCACTTTTAGTGACATCGACATCATGATCAGCGTGTCAGATGGTGACAAAGAGATCTTGCTAAGCATGTAAAGACCATGAAAGAAAATGCATGTTTGTTTAGCAAGTAAAACTAAATGTACTGTCAAACTCAAGAATAGCAAACATTGTGATGTTAGTAAATTATTTTTTCACTTTTAAAGCAGAAGTATTTTGGAAACTGATACAAAAAATGAAAAGCAGCCTTCCATGGAGATCAAGATGTAATGCATAGTCCTACTGATTTACTAGATACTCCTCTTTTTTGTTGCTTGGAGTTGGCATCTCTGTTAGAGGGGGTTGACTGGTATGAAATATTTTTCTGGTCATGACAATCGTTTCAGTTTGTATACCCCCCCCCCCCCGCAAACAAAGTTTGGGGGGTATATAGGAATCACCCTGTCCGTCCGTCCATGTACCTTGTAAGCGTAACTCCTCCTAAATGGCTGATTGGATTTTTATGAAACTTTACACACTTGTAGTACACTACCTGCAGATGTGCATGAAGGAATATGGTTGCTATCCAAAATTTAAAAGGGGAGATAATTCAACTTATACTGTTCACTTATACTTTCACGAAAAAAGGGGGGGGGCATGTACCTTGTAAGTGCAACTCCTCCTAAGCAGCTTATTGGATTTTTATGAAACTTTACACACTTGTAGTACACTACCTGCAGATGTGCATGAAGGAATATGGTTGCTGTCCAAAATTTAAAAGGGGAGATAAGTCAACTTATACTTTCACGAAAAGGGGGAGGACATGTACCTTGTAAGTGCAACTTTTCCTAAATGGCTTATTGGATTTTTATGAAACTTTACAGACTTGTAGCACACTACCTGTAGATGTGCGTGAAGGAATATGGTTGCTGTCCAAAATTTAAAAGGTGAGGTAATTCAACTTATACTGTTCGTCCGTCCATGTACCTTGTAAGCGCAACTCCTCCTAAGCAGCTTATTGGATTTTTATGAAACTTTACACACTTGTAGTACACTACTTGCAGATATGCATGAAGGAATATGGTTGCTGTCCAAAATTTAAAAGGGGAGATAATTCAACTTATACTTTCACGAAAAAGGGAGGGGGATGCATGTACCTTGTAAGTGCAACTCCTACTAAACTGCAAGCGGGGGTATCACTCAGTGAGGTCACTCACAGTTCTAGTTTTAATGTTGAAATTGACGAGTCATTTAACAGAACAATCATGAATCTTTTAAGGGATATTAAAGCTCATTTTTGGTAATTTTTTGTATCTCATGAAAACTTGCAATTGGTTCAATAAATGATATTTATGAAACATAAACCCGTTTTTATCAATGAAACTTTGTAAAAGTGACATAATTCGTTGATAATTCTGTCATATCTTGCGGTCTTTGCCTTGAATTGAATTTTTGCTTCCTGGACAAAAATTCATTTCGACCCTTTTAAGTGATATTTTAACGATATTAGGGATTATATGGGCTTGCAAAGAATTTTTGGATTGTTTTTACAATTAAATTGAAAAGAAACAACCTTCGTCACGAGTTGAAAAAATAGATGTTAAAACGAGCTTTAATATCACTTTAATAAAGCATTATATTCATGTTCTTTCACATTTATATTCATATTTAATCGTATACATATATATAGTAATAATTTTATTTTTCTTTACAGATTCCATTAAAACAAAGTAAAAAATCTCTGATTGAAAAAAGAAGACTGAAACTCTCATCTCCTACTATTGACTCCACTACAGATAATATATGTCAGACAGTTTCTAGACAACTAGTTGGCAATTCACAAGATTCTCAAGGAGTGTCGTCCACACATGTAGTTAATGGTAATTTTCCTTTAGTTACAAATATAATAAAAATATATATGTTTAAGCACTTTTTTTTTAGGAAGCAAATGAAAGATTGTATGACAGTAAGGTCACTGAAAGTATTTTATTCTCCTACTATAATAAGTCAGGTACATTTTGTTTTACACCTTATAAATCCATCAGAATAAACCTGACTTCCAGTTTCCAGTGTAAAAAGTTTCCTCAATTTTCAAATTTTTCATTTCTGCAGAATTTAATTATTTTCATTAATCAGAATTTATTTTTGCTTACTCACCACTGGGAGGGGGATATAGGATTTTAAGCAAGAAAAGTTTCTGTCTCTAAAACTATATACTGTGAACGTATTTAAAAAAAATTGTGGTTGTCAAAGTACTGTCTCATGGATTTTTAAATTTATGGATTTCATATTCCCCAAGAAAAAGAAAATTTATATGATTTTCATCTGCTTTCAGAAGATATATTTATGAATAATAATAGGTGTCTGTAATTATATTACTTTCATCAGATTTCAGAAGAAAACTTTCATGGATAATAATTAGGTCACTAGTCATATATTTGTGAATGAGGTCATTGTTATCATATTTTTTTCTACTTTCAGAAGATTTATTTATGGATGATAATGTATGCTGTGATCATTATGAAGAATCATATTTGGTAACGTCAATTATTTTTGTACTATTTTTAAATTTGAATATTATGGCTGATGATCCAGTTTTACTCCAATTAGTAAGAAAGGATATGGATGTAAATGAACATGAGAGAATATCCAACATTACACTTAGACACAAATTAAGATAAAGGGACAGTGTTTTAATTGCTGTTCTACAGTTCACAATCACAATAGGGTCTTTCAAATTTTTACTTGTAAAAAAGTAGGCATTTTGAACCTTCAGTTTAGGTGTCTGGAGAAGCATAGAATGCAGGATTTTGCACCATTTCCCCCATAAAGGCACCTTGGTTTGCGAAGTGGGCAAATTTTTTCCAGGGCAAGTGAAATTTGGAAGGGGGAACTTGATTAGAAATTTTACATGGCCTGTGAGCAACTCTGTTCAAACCCTGTAAATTATTATTGATCTATCACTCGATTAATAGATCATAAGATCAAATTAAATTCGTGTGAACTTTTATTCAGGAAAACATAGCGTCACTAAATTATTTGCTATAAATGCTCTGCGAAAAAAGTACAAATACAGTATCATTGTTGTTTCTGTCAATATTTAACTCTCAGATATTTTTGCATAATCATCTGTTGCTCTGAAAAATGACATTAACACTGAAATTTATGACCAAATGATAACAAATGTCTTTATTTTATTTTCACAGAATGAAGATTTTTTACCATCCTCCACCAAATTTGACAATTTTCCTGATGCCTTTGATTTGATGTCAAGTCCAATTGGTAACTTACCTAGTCATAGAAATATAGTAAGTGTATAATTTACCTAGTCATAGAAATATAGTATTAAGTGTATAATTATACCCCCGCTCCCCGAAGGGGGAGGGGGGTATACCGTTTTACCTTTGACCTTCCGTCCGTCCAAGATATTTTTCGTCGCATTTTTCTCAGTAACTATTGACAGCAGAAATCTGATATTTGGTCACAAGCTTCATATAGGTATGCCATATTGTGGGTAGCGTTTTTGGACCTGTCAGATTCCTACTTCCTGTTTGCCGACTTAGTTGGTTTTTATTCACATTGAACATATGTGCACATTTTTCGTCACATTTTTCTCAGCAACTATTGATAGCAGAAATCTGATATTTGGTCACAAGCTTCATATAGGTACCCCATATCGTGGGAAGCGTTTTTGGACCGATCAGACAGGGTTCGTATGGTCCTTGAATCCTTGAAAAGTCCTGGAAAACTGTATTTTTGCCAAAAGTCCTTGAATTGTCCTGGAAAAATTTATATTTACATATTTCTTTTTATTTACAGTGTTAAAATCATCATTGTTTAGCTGCAACGTATTTTTTTATTTAAACTGTTCCTTCAATATCAGTAAAATTGAGTATGAGTATACCAAAGAATGGAAAACAAGGAACCAGTGAATCTTTAGTCTGGTTTCCTTTTTTCACATAGTTTCTCCTATTGAAAAGGGAACCAGTCTATATTATAACCGGAAGTCAACAAATATCCATTGAATTTAGCGGTACAAATGTGCAAACCATGAAGTGAAATAAAATGCCAGGGAACTCCCACTTTCAACCCAAGTTGGTTGAAATTACAGAGTACAAACAGTGGTTACAAAGGGGGAGCAGTTCTGGAAAGGCCAAATGTACAATGTGTGCCAAAGAAATTGACATCCCAAACATGGGGGAATCTGCCCTTAAAAGCCACCTCAAAAGTACCAGACATAAAGAACTTTGTAAGACTCAATCAAATTTGTCAATCAATGACTGGGTAAGAACAGCACAGTGTCTACATCAAAAGAGCCTTCCACACCTGTTCATAATTTAGAAGATAGTTTGTGTTCAGCGGATGTACTGAAGGCAGAGATTTACTGCAGTAAAAAGCCATTTCTCCTTTAAGAGCTGTCAACATATAGTTCCTGTATTTAGGAAAATGTTTCCAGACGGTTTAATTGCCCGAAAAATGACACTTGGTGAATCCAAATGCAGATACTTAACAGCATTTGGCTTGGGTCCGTACTTTACTGATTTGTTGAAGAAGAGGTTGAGAAATGAAACCAACTATGTTCTATTGTTTGATGAATCATTAAACCAACAATTGCAGAAAAAACAGCAGTAATCCTTCTCTTAGGAAGTCATGGTAAATCATGCTTGCTGTATAACTGTGTCAAAAACTTAAAACAAAGTGGGATCCAGATGTTCTGTCTTGGTATAGGCACACATAAATGTAATAGGAATAAAAAAAAATCCTGATTAATGATGCATATTTGTCCGCAATTTTGGGTATGGAATTTGCAAAAAAATCCTGGAAAAGTCCTGGAAAATTTGAACAAAAAAGGTGTATGAACCCTGTTGTATGCATGCTGATTATTTGCCATCTTTGTGCTTCTGATATTTGCCTTCATACCATGCTTACTGAGAATGAATAAATTTTTTAAAACCCCGGACTTAGATACCAAAATTCAAAGCGTGAACATACTGAATTTTAAGTAATGCGCGAGAGGCATGGTACACGTGCATGACTAGTCGATACTAGTATTAGATATAATGGTCACACCTGTGTGAGCACATCTTTTTAATGGAACATTGTTCTTGCTATAATCAATATAAATATTAGAATCTAAACTTAGTGTAACTTATTATGTTTTAATATATCAGGGGATGCTTAACTTTTTTCTTTGTAATTGTGTATACATGTAAATGATTTTTGCATAAAAACGATGATCAGTTTGTCTTTACCTCCAATCGTTTGTCGTATTTACGTTATTTGTGTTTGTTTGCTTATAGTGGTGTCCAACACATAGTGGATTGTGTTTTTGTTCTGTTTTTTTTTTATCTTGTATACCTTATGTGGCCAGTTTCTCTGGATTGTCCATTTTTGATTGCCCCTTCGATATTCTCAAACGTTTATTCATATTATGTGTACATGATTATAAGTTTTGTATGATTTATGTTGGGTATTGTTTGAACAGATTTTACTTTTAAGTAATTTATTTACAGAGTAGAGCAGCGTATGCTAGAGGTGATATTGCATCATCCAAGGAAAACTCCAGATCGGCAAAACAGTTGTCCAATATTGGAATTGCTGCAGGTGCCGTATCCTTGGTGATTGCCTTTATCCTAATAGGGGTATACATTGGTCTCATTATGAAGCGGTTCTACTGAACGTCATGTACTACTAACAAGAAAATGGGTGAACTTATTAAATTTGAAGATGGAAACAATTTTAAATGGAAGATTATAAACATAAATTTGCTGTGATTTTTTACCTTAAAATTCAAAACTGTATTTTCTGTCATTTCTAACCTTATTGTAAGATTTGAATAAATAAGAAATATTTTCATTGTATTTTCTGTACACAAAGGTACTGTTTACACAATGAAATTATTTGCAGGTGGAGAAAAAAAATGAAATAGATAATTTTGAATATTTCAGTTGACAATAATTTTTTTGTGTTAAACTTATTTTGGTATTCTTTTAAAGTCGATATCATGAAAATTAGTACACGGTTACATTAATAGAGCCATGTAGCTTAAATTATATAATATCTAATTCAACTCAGATCAATAGTTGACCAGAAAATCATTGTGAAATTATTTTTTTTCCAAAAAGGGGGGATGTGACTACACGTCCCCTTGATCTGTTTCTGATTATATATCAATACATGTATGTACTATGCATACCAAATACATTTCTTTGTTAATTATAGTACAAACTGAATTGACCAATTTTCAATTGAATTTTTTATCCCAAGCTTTGAAATAAATGCATGATACATTTATTTCCCCCCTCAATTCCTTATGACAAGGGAGATAACGCTAATTTACAATATATTGAATACATTTATAAACTACAATATCATGACCAGTTAGTTGTTGTTTTTTGTGTTGTTATAGTAATTTATATATATAATTATATTAGTCAGTATTTTATTTTATGTTGTAGACTAGACGTTTTTTTTTAACATTAACATTGCAGATTTCTGTTTTTTTTAATGCTTTTAAATAAATTATAATGATTTATAATTTAGTTGGTATTTTATGCTTTATATATTACATTTGTTTTGTTGTTTTTAACATTTTTATTTTATATGACACTGCTTT
>MJUT01058299.1:352927-374595 GCA_002080005.1 Gigantidas platifrons | reverse complement strand
TTTAGACGGTGGTGGTTAATAATTCCTTTAGACGGTGGTGGTTAATAATTCTACCGTGAACAAACACCTCTCACCTCAAACCTTTGAATATGAAAAAAGTATTTTTGCAACAGAATTCTCCTGAAATAGCAGAAATGGTTCCTGGAAAAGTGTAATGTTTTCAAACTTTCATGAATGATATATATATTTACTGTTTTAGAAATGTGACTTGATGTTAAAAATGAGACGTTAAAAAATTGACATAACACATTTAATAATTGAACAACAAAGTTTTTTTGAAATGTATTGATTTTGTCCTACTTTTTTAAAATCAAGAACAGAAATGTTCCTGAATTGTCAGAATGGATAGGACCCCCCACCAAGTATATTGATTAATTCAACATTCACACATTCCAGTAATTGTTAGTGTTTGTTTTTTCTTTACATGACATTTTTTACCTTCAAAATCTAAAACCTTGAAGTGCATTAAAGTGAGTTTGATATTTGTCTGCATACAGTTTGACATTTGTACTTTTCAACTTGTACATATTTTAATTACAATCAGTTTCTACAAACAATCAGGAATCTGATTGGACACTATTTATATTCTATGAACAGCCAGGACTCTAATTAAATGCTATTTATATTCTTCAAACAATCAGGGTTCTGATTGGCTGCTATTTATATTCTACAAACAGTCAGGATTCTTATTGGATTGACACTATACCTATTTTTTGTTTGTTATTTTTAAACAGGATAATTATTTTTTATTCTAATTAACAGCCTATTTCCGGACATTCTCTCCGATTGTCCATTCTATGCTGAAACTTAAAAACCACTTCCGGTTGGTATTGTTAGTATATTGATTCATCTCCTTACACACATGTTGCTGTTTAGCTCTCATCTTGCGATGCTCGCTATTATTTTTAATATACTGTTCAATCGATGAAGGAGAAAAAACAAGATAAGTGAAATCCATGATCGATGAAAAATACAGACTAGTATTATGATTAACATTGTACAATTGTTACTATTGGATTTTGAACTGTTTTGACTGTGGCATTTTTGTTTTTTATTTTATTATGATGAATAACATGTACTTTTCTTCAGGGTTTTATTTTCATTTAATGGAAGGATATTATTGTTTATCCTGCACTTGTATTTGAGGAGGGAAATTCCATTGACTTGAAATTTTTGTTAGATACTGTCACTGACAGAAATAGCTTTTGCTGGTACCCCTGTCATATGTTAGCTGTTGAGCTTTGGCAACCTAGTTGTAAATACAGTTCACTTCCTATCGACAGATAATATCAAAAGTGGCAATAAATGTTGATGGATTAATGTGATTTTTCGGCAAGATAAACACAATATTAATGTATTGTCTTAAAATATAAAGTTTATGTGTAGTCGGCACAAAACTGAAGAAATGCTTGATGAACCTCGCCTTTATCTGTTTTTAAGCCTTATACACATACACTTTATATTTTAAGACACTGCACTAATATTGTCTATTTTTCCGAAATTATTCTCCTACAAGATTACTGTGAACATGTTTATATAAGAATTATCCAAATAAAAATCTCATGAACTTGCATGCATTCAACTGGACATGTTTATTGTCAGGCAGTTATTTTATTTTTATAATATTTATCCGGTGATATTCTAAAAATCTCCTTGAATGACTTATTTTTATCAATTTGCACTTTCCCATATTCATTTTTTTCCTTTTATTTTTTTGTGGAATAGACATGTGTGTTGATTACTCTTTACAGCCATTTTAAACTATTAAAAAAAAAGGTTTTAAACTAAATTTTTCAACAAAACTGTTAACTATACATAAGTGGGTCAGATATATTGAATATATACAATTCAAACTCACATACTGATAGGCTCTTAAAGAAATACTTTCGTTTACAATATTGAATCAGTATTTATAAAAACGTAGATATCAATTTTAGTGCGCAGAGCACGTTTCTGGAATAAACTTCATCATGTACTCTATAAATTGAAAGATTGAAAAAATATGGTTGTGAACATGCTAGTAATTTATCAAACAAATGACACAATTTAGATTTTGGAACAATATTATATATACAGTGTATTATTAGAATTAATTCTATCATTCAACCAATTTAACAAGCAACCAGATGTTTTAGACAACCTGGTCAAATGGCTTTACTAATTCACATGTATGATATTTAACTTATATATATATATTTGCTGCAAATCTGATGCAGTGGTCCAATAGGGTAAATAAGGTAGTTGAGCCAAGGTCAATCTAATTAAGATTAGATCTCTGCACTTGCTCACTATTTTCTATTTAAGGAATAACAGTACTGTATTTGAATTGTTGGAGGTGTCAAATCCACAATTGACACCGACAACTCTTTAAATACAGTACTGTTATTCCTATTCTTATGAAATTCTCCCAACGTGTACACACTAGTTTGAAAACTTACAAATAAATGACGAAATATATGCACTTTTCAAATTCCTTCCACTAAAAAAATAGTCAGTCAAATCCACAATTGACACCAACAACTCTTCAAATACAGTACTGTTATTCCTATTCTTATGAAATTCTCCCATTAAATCAACAATTGATGGCGTGAAATTTTCAAATACAATACAGTTATCTTCATTCTAATGCAATACTGAACATAAAAATGTATTCTTGCATTTCCCTGGGTCTAAAAATCTCACAAATTAAAATTCCGTGAAATATTGTTGAATGACTTTGGCACATAAACAACGTGACGTCATATGAAGACTTCCAGTTTAAAATGTAAAGATCAGACATTGTTTGGCTTCGTGTATGCTTCAATTTTGATAGAATTTAACTAAAATAAGTTTTCAAGGTAGGAATTTTAATTATTTTTGTGCATTGTTGTACATACTACATGTAGGATTTCACGTTTTCAATACGGCATCAATAATAGGTCGTCAGCGTCAAATACATAGTCAGAAATATCTGGGTCAGCCATATTGTTTACAAACAAGTGCATTCGGCATAGGAATATAGCATTTCTTCAGGAATGTTAACTGCAGATTTGACAGCTCTCAATAGCCAATGAAAATACGCATTACATTATAATTGCATTAGAATGGTTGTTTATTAGTTGCCATGTGGGAGATCTATGAAATGCTTCTTTAGGGGTCATGTCAGGAGTTAACATGCATGTTTTATAAATTGACCAATCAGTGACTCTTCTACAATATTCAGCAGACAAGACAAGCATATGCGTTTAGGAATGCACCTGGTACGACACCAAATGTATTCATGTTGACACCTAAAGGAGCAGTCCCTAGTAAACAACCAATACAAAACGGAGCAAGTGCAGAGATCTGATTTTAAATAATTTAATTTAATTTTAATATTTCAATCTGATTGACTAATCCGTCTGGAGAAATTTTTTGTTATACTCCATAACCTGGGTTGGTATTGTGACGTCACCAATGTGTTCATCCGCCAACGACAAATTCAATTAATCACATGAAATAATCGTAATTAAAATCGAGGAATCATTGAAATTTTTTGTGAAAATGAAATTATAAGGAATATTTGAAATTGTTGAACAGGTTATACTTGCATAACCTGGTTTGGGTCAGCTTATGTTTTTCATAAACCGCTTCATGGTTTATTAGGCGTAAACTGACCCAAACCAGGTTATATCGTCTAACCTGTTCAACAATTTCAAATATTCCTTAATTAGATTTTGAGCCAATGTGAGAGGTATATGTACATTTTGTACATCTACTGACAAGAGACAGACCAATGCAATTTATTACATCATTTCATTGTTTTAATTTTATGACCACCTGTTTATGATTCAATGTTATCAATATTATCTCAATGTATTGTTGAATATTATATTGTTACTAATATTAAAAATGGCATCAATGTTCTGGTTTTTTTTATTTTATTTTGTTGTAGACATTGATATTGTTTATTACCTCTGTTTCATCCTCTGTTTTTTTGTGTACATAATTACTTACCTATAAATGATCTTATTGTTTGAAGGTGGAGGTATGGTGTTTATCGCTACTTTCAACAATATTTTAATTATATCATGACTGTCAGTTTCATTGGTAGAGGAAACCAGAGTACCTGCAGAAAAACCACCGACCTGCCACATGTAACTGACAAACATCATCACATAATGTTGAATCAGGTACACCTCACCATGAGCAGTGATAGGTGCTGATTGCATAGGTAGTTGTAAATCCTACTACCATATGATCATGACCGGGATAGATCCCTTTGTTTGCAGGTGTATTGCATCTTGAGGTAATTTTAATATTGTACAAGGTCATGAGTTGGGGCGTGGTTAATAAGGTCGTTGACTGTTGACCATAATCCTTACACCAGCTAGTTGATGTGCATCCCAATACCCACCTCATGTGGATGGGGTGGGGGTGGAAGGGATTCATCAGTCAGATCATTTGCAATTATCCTACCATTATCCCCAACCAAATATCCAGGAAGAAAAAAATTATCTACCAATTGTTGGGTGCTGTAGACGGCTCCAGGACTCAATGCACAGATTGATAGAGCTGCCCAGCATATCTACAGGAAGCGGATAGCAATAGGGGTTGTCAATATTGCAAAAGCCTTAAGAGTGGGCCACAATGGGTATTCCTTGCGAGAGTGCCAAGCTGCTTGCACTTTTGTAGATTTCCATAAAGGCTTAATCATTTCTTCCCTATCTAACTCTCCATACTTTTCAGAGGAAGTCAAAAGTCCTTCCATTTCCCCAATCTCCAACACAACTCATTCCTGTATAATAGTTATATATTGTTGGGATTGTTCTCCTTCTGAATATGCATGAAACATTACCACTAGGCGCTTAGCAACCAATAATGAAGCAATTCAGCAATGATACTGTTCTAGAACCAGAACAATATTGTTTGGGAAAGAAGTCAACAATAGTACATTTCTGAAACTTGGGGAACAATAGCTGTGGCATGGGACATTTGAATTCCAACTTTTGTTAATTTCATGGAAGATTATCATACAACATGCAGATTCATACACTATGATGTTCTTTTATTCTGCAAATAAAATTGCAGTAAGCAACACCATAATTAGCTACTATCAATTTAGNTCACAGGTGGTGTAAGTATCCAGAAAGGATATGTTATTTCTAGATGTTTCATGGGTGAATTTTATAGTGGGGTGAACATTGTTGGCATGGTCAAAGAAACGATTGAGGGTTTCTTCCGACTCGGTCCACTTCATGTCAACGTCGTCTATGAAACGAAACCAAGAAAGTGGCTTGTGAGGTACAGATTGTATATATATATATATTGCAACTCCAAGAGGCTAGGTTAAAGGGAATCACTCTTCAATCTTAAAATTTGATTAGATGAGAAAATATTTAAGGAATATTTGAAATTGTTGAATAGGTTATACGATATAACCTGGTTTGGGTCAGTTTACGCTTAATAAACGTGAAGCGTGGTAGCATAACCCCCTGTGCACCCCCCACCTTCCATGTTAACATATTTTTTTAGGTCCTCCTATATATCCTCTTGAAAAAAAAACATGTTAACATTGAATATTTTGGGATGAACTTACATTTTTGAGCCCTTTTTTTTACATCCTTTCGACAATTTTGCCGGATTTTCAGATTTTTTCATTCTTCACTGTTGCTGAGGTCTTGTAGCTTATGAACAACTATTAGTATATACAAACTGGGATTTCGTTGATAGCTGATTATATTATCGTTCAAATGAATACAAGTTATTAATATTTTATGAAGTTCAGTAATCGTAGGAGTAAAAAAATCTATCCCTACCCCTGATAAAATTGCGTAAAAACGAGATTTTTCGCCTTTTGTTTTCAATAGACAAAATATTACACAACTTTGATGATATATTTATAATGAATTTATTAAAAATATTGCATTTATGGAAAATTAAACCCATTATATCATAAAAAAACATAAAAATGGAATATTATAATTTTTGCCGATTTTAGCTCTATTCAGCCCAAAGCGTGTAATATCTTTCTCATAATATAAATTGACAACCAAATTATACATCTGTCGTGTGAAATTATGTCATGGAGACATTTTAAGATAAAATTTGTTCTAGTACCACCCTGTATAGGACTTCTAGCGACAAAATATTACCCCTTACTCTGCCGAAAATCGCATATTTTCTCATCAGTATTAGTCTGTGGGCTAGCATGACCCCCCGTACACACCCACCTTCCATGTTAACATACTGTTTTAAGTCCTCCTATATATCCTCTTGAAGAAAAAAACAAGTTAGCATTGAAAATTTTGGGACGAACTTGCCGTTTGAGGTTAATATTTACACCCTGTCGCAGCGTTTTGAGAATTTTTGATTTTTTTCAATTTTTGTCTTTGCGAGCATTAAATGCATACTAAACAGTCTTGAAAGTATATCAATATGGTATCAATTGAAAGCTTATGGTATTAACTTTCAATTGAATACAAGATATATACACTTTGTGTCTACTAAATTTTGACAGATGTGAAAAACCTACCCCTCCCCCTTCCTGAAATGACAAAAAAAGACATTTTTTCCCTTAAAAGTTTAGATAAAAAAATATTTCGTACTAAACTATGATCTTTTTTATACTAAGCCAAACAAATATATCACATTTAATAAATCAAGCACTAGTAATCCTTTATGAAGTGATTTTTGTGGCCAAAATACTTGAAAAATGGGATATTTTCAATTTTGCAGAATTTCACAGGATTCTGCTTATATCTTAATTTTACTAATAAAATAAAGGATACCGCATCATAATGACGGTTGATTTTTGTATCTGGGTACTATAACAATGTAAAAAGGGCATAATTATCTTCCTTCTATCTACTGATTAACAAATAAATAGCAAAATATTAGCCCTACCCCTCTAAAAAACACGTAAATTTTGATGAAAGTCGGTTTATTTCCTTAGAAACATGGTCGGGCAGGGTGAAATTTTTATTTGCCCTGTAAGATCTTTCAATTCTTTATTTAAACAAATCATATGAACATCATCTAAGAGGGTTTAAATTCTACCAATGTCGGAAAACATGAAAAATGGGTAATTTCTGATTTTCAGAATTTCTACAGAATATTCCTTATTGGCCAGGTTAAGCTGCTTTATGGGAATTTTTGTCCAATCAATATAGTTTTATCTGAATGCTGAATGTATTAGGATTTATTTTAAAAACCATTAACCCTCATATATGCATATTATGATGCCCATTTTAGCCAAATTCCACCCCTTCCTCTACTTGGAAACTGGGACATATACATGATATACTCAATATTTTCATATTTCAGTTTCATTCTTCAACAAATGACCTGAACAATGAGTATTGCTAACGGCCAAGCAGTATTGAAAATTGGCAAAACAGTTCTCACTAGTCTTCCTCTTCACCATCAATCAACGAGTATAAAACATCGTCGAATTCATCATCACTTTCATCGCTTTCTGTCAAACCTGCAATATTTTCCTCGACTAAAATGCCGGCGAGTTGTCGTGGAATGAAATCACCAGACACCCATTTTGGTTCAATCATCCCATCAACACACTGCCAACCATCGTCATGAGTAGGCTCCGGATATACCGGTACTGGTTTTACAATATGGGCTCTTTTCCAAATTCCTACCTGATAGTTACAACAAGCAGGTAAAAGCCTCCATCTGCAGAAACAAATCCTCTGAAATTTGCCAGGAATCTCCAATTTGTGCAAGAGCACTTTGGAATTGGGGTGACTTTTATCATGTCTTAATTGGCTTGACTTTTCCAATCCCCTTAAATGCGCTGGTTGTATCACAGCGTGTGAACGCGTGCAGGCCTAAAAGTGCTGGACACAATTCCTGCTGGTACTACTGTGCTAATTTGGTGATATCTATCAACCATTCCAGTATCAAAGAGAATTGTCACTCCTTGCTATACCCCCACTGCACCGGAGAGGGTATACTGTTTTACCCCTGTCCGTCCTTCCGTCTGTCTGTCTGTACGTCCGTTCATCTGTCTGTCCGTCCTTTCGTCCGTCCCAAGACCGAAATGGGTGTCTAGTTATTTTATTCCTCGACAACTCGCCGGCGTTTTAGTCGAGGAAAATATTGCAGGTTTGACAGAAAGCGATGACAGTGATGATGAATTCGACGATGTTTTATACTCGTTGATTGATGGTGAAGAGGAAGACTAGTGAGAACTGTTTCACCAATTTTCAATACTGTTTGGCCATTTGCAATATTCATTTTTCAGGTCATTGGTTGAAGAATGAAACTGAAATATGGAAATATTGAGTATATCATGTATATTTGTCCAAGTTTTCAAGTAGAGGAAGGGGTAGAATTTGGCTAAAATGGGCATCATAATATGCATATATGAGGGTTAATGGTTTTTAAAATAAATCCTAATACATTCAGCATTCAGATAAAACTACGGTATATTGATTGGACAAAAATTCCCATAAAGCAGCTTAACCTGGCCAATAAGGAATATTCTGTAGAAATTCTGAAAATCAGAAATTACCCATTTTTCATGTTTTCCGACATTGGTAGAATTTAAATCCTCTTAGATGATTCTTCATATGATTTGTTTAAATAAAGAATTGAAAGATCTTACAAGGCAAATAAATATTTCACCCTGCCCGACCATGTTTCTAAGGAAATAAACCGACTTTCATCAAATTTTACGTGTTTTTTTAGAGGGGTAGGGCTAATATTTTGCTATTTATTTGTTCATCAGTAGGTAGAAGGAACATAATTATTCCCCTTTTACATTGTTATAGTACCCAGATACAAAAATCAATCGTCATTATGATGCGGTATCCTTTATTTTATTGGTAAAATTAAGATATAAGCAGAATCCTGTGAAAATCTGCAAAATTGAAAATATCCCATTTTTCAAGTATTTTGGCCACAAAAATCACTTCATAAAGGTTTACTAGTGCTTGATTTATTAAATGTGATATATTTGTTTGGTTTAGCATAAAAAAAGATCATAGTTTAGTACGAAATATTTTTTTATCTAAACTTTTAAGGGAAAAAATGTCTTTTTTTGTCATTTCAGGAAGGGGGAGGGGTAGGTTTTTCACGTCTGACAAAATTTGGTAGCCACAAAGTGTATATATATCTTGTATTCAATTGAAAGTTAATACCATAAGCTTTCATTTGATACCATATTGATATACTTTCAAGACTGTTTAGTATGCATTTAATGCTCGCAAAGACAAAAATTGAAAAAAATCAAAAATCCTCAAAAAGCTGCGACAGGGTGTAAATATTAGCCTCAAACGGCAAGTTCGTCCCAAAATTTTCAATGCTAACTTGTTTTTTCTTCAAGAGGATATATAGGAGGACTTAAAACAGTATGTTAACATGGAAGGTGGGTGTGTACGGGGGGTTATGCTAGCCCACAGACTAATACTGGTGAGAAAATATGCGATTTTCGGCAGGGTAAGGGGTAATATTTTGTCGCTAGAAGTCCTATACAAGGTGGTACTAGAACAAATTTTATCTTAAAATGTCTCCATGACATAATTTCACACGACAGATGTATAATTTGGTTGTCAATTTATATTATGAAAAAGATATTACACGCTTTGGGCTGAATAGAGCTAAAATCGGCAAAAATTATAATATTCCATTTTTCTGCAATCTACACTACAAAACATCTTTTTTGATGATGTAATGGGTTTAATTTTCGATAAATGCAATAGTTTTAATAAATCCATTATAAAAATATCATCAAAGTTGTGTAATATTTTGTCTATTGAAAACAAAAGGTGAAAAATCTCATTTTTACGCAATTTTATCAGGGGTAGGGATAGATTGTTTGCCTCCAACGATTACTGAACTTCATAAAATATTTATAACTTGTATTCATTTGAACGATAATATAATCAGCTATCCACAAAACCCCAGTTTGTATATTCTAATAGTTGTTCATAAGCTACAAGACCTCAGCAACAGTGAAGAATCTGAAAAATCTGAAAATCCGGCAAAATTATCGAAAGGATGTAAAAAAGGGCTCAAATATGTAAGTTCATCCCAAAATATTCAATGTTAACATGTTTTTTCTTCAAAAGGACATAACAAAGGACCAAAAAAAAGTAGTGGGGTTCGAAGGTGGGGGGGGGGGGTGCACGGTAGGCTATCTCAGCCCATGGCCTAATGTCACTATTTGAATTTGTCGTTAGCGGATGAACATGTTGGTGACGTCACAATACCAACCCAGGTTATCGAGTATAACCAATGTTGCTCCAGGTGGATCAGCCAATCGGATTTCAGTATTCACATCAAATTAAATTATTTGAAGATATCTAATTTAGTGCACGCGATGCTTTCTTTGTATTCTCTTCATCAGGTACACTCATAGTCAAAAGATTGGAAAGCCAAATAATTTAACAGTCGTTGGAAACCAGAAAGCCAAAAGGCACAATAAACAGGATAACCAAAGTCAACAAATGGAGCTTAGGTTTAATACTATTACAATATCTAGGAACCCTAAATAATTTGAAATATAAGAACATCTAATACACAATGTCAGTACTGGCTTCTGGTCTGATGACCCTCGGAGACTAATAAATAGTCCACCAACAGAGTTATCGAACCAGTGATAGTAATTAAATAGGATATTATGAAGCAGCCGGTCACGATACTGGTATTACCAGTATTGTACACAATACTGGTAATACCAGTATCGTACCAGTATCTTCCAGTATCTGCAATACTGGTAAATACTAGTATCCCAGTATTTTCCAGAATTTTTCAGTATCTCCAATACTAGAAGATACTGGTCATTGCCAAAATATGAGTATTGCAGATACTGGAAGATTCTGGGAAATACTGGTTATACCAGAATTGCAGATACTGGGAAATACTGGTTATACCAGTATTGCATATACTGGAAGATTCTGGAAAATACTGGTTATACCAGTATTGCAGATACTGGAAGGTTAGTTATGGCACCTATCGCGGCCCCTATTATTTGTTGGAATAATTGTCTGTTGAATTCAATTGTATATTGTTTTCCAAAACGGATTTAAGGTTGGTCAAAATCATCATCGGCTATTCTGACTGCAGATAATATTCCATTAAATGGACAGTTTGGCATATGTCAAAGCTGTATAACCAATAATCAGCAGGTGGCTTTATATTTTCAATTTTGTGGATGAAATCAGCCTTATAGAAAGGAAATTCTTAAAATGTTAAATCTAATCTTAATTAATTAATCTATTGAATAAAATAGCATCACAATTATCTTGTTCTTCTTTCCCATATTTTCAGTTAAAAATCCTTATGTCTCCAACACAAAATTATGATTTCATTTCAATTATTTTTTTTTAAATTGTTAGCTGATGCTTATCACAAAATATTAAATTTTCAAGGTACAGTTAAATGTATTGAAGTCCTTTTTCTACACATCAAAATCACTAAAATCCAAATATGCCCATTGCCTGTTATGTAACACAAACAGGTGTATGTATTTACCTGTAGATCACCTGTGAAATCAACAAGACACTACTGCCCAGGTATTTTATGGCCCTGTTTATTACCTTGGGATTAATTAGCAGACCATCAGCGAAAATGCTGAGCCTGGCTCAACATCCAGATTACACTCAGTATTTATCAGTGTATACTGTCAGCCGTACTGTAGTGTGCTATATACGAACTTTTGTATTGTGTGCTTTACAATACTAGTATTACCAGTATTGCTGGATGAAGAATACTGGAGCTTCCAGTATCGTGTGTTTTACAATACTAGTATTACCAGTATTGCTGGATGAAGAATACTGGAGCTTCCAGTATCGTGTGTTTAACAATACTAGTATTACCAGTATTGTTGGATGAAGAATACTGGAGCTTCCAGTGAAATGTTTAGGTCATTGTTTTAGAAACCAATTCTAATTTTCGATTGCAATATTCTGTAGCAGATTCATATTAATTTTGAATTCTATGGATGTTTATCAATCGATGTTTATGGAATTGCGCAAGAGACAAAGGAACAATAAATAAATACAAAAATTATTGGGGAAAAAATCTTACATTCTCGTACACTTCTACGTCTTCCGGATATTTTGTTAATATTCGTTTCGATTTTTTGGGTAATTTGTGCCTCTTTTCAATGATTTTATTTGTTTCTATCCATTTGATTTCAGAATTTTATATTGCCTCTTATTACTTTTTTATAACGGACACCGGA
This sequence comes from Gigantidas platifrons, assembly GCA_002080005.1. Lineage (NCBI taxonomy): Eukaryota > Metazoa > Mollusca > Bivalvia > Mytilida > Modiolidae > Gigantidas > Gigantidas platifrons. The sequence goes on along the minus strand of MJUT01058299.1, from coordinate 362,432 downwards.
GAACAAATGCATGTAAATGCACTCAAGCCACCCTAAGAGTTCTGCTAAAATAAAACGAAAATAAAAATTAATGCAAAATAAATGTATATTATAGTCTTCTTCCACCCGAAAAATATCCAAATCACCATATCCTTTTAATTTTCAGCGACCAATCAAGACGGACATATAATTTACTTCACTTTAATTCTGATAATTTAGAATGAGACGCATGATGAATAAAGAGCAATAAATGAAAATGAACGATGATTGCTCTTTAATTGTTGTTCTGGCTGTAATAAATTCATCTGGTAATTATTTATAGCTTTTTTAGGCCAGCGACCGTCGTTTTATGGTGACGATCATGCAACAGGCGTCTACAATTGATCTTCAAACAGGAAATGAATTGCTTTTTGACCGTCTAAGTGATTGTTTTACTTTCAGCAGTATATTTGCTATAAACATTTGTAAATGATTTATTAGTAATAATGGTTTCTGCCTGTATGTCTTGACTTCCGGTTGTTGTAATTTGTCACACTTGTCGTTTAGCTAAGCGCGTTGGAGAACTTGATTTTGACATCAATTGCAAAACAATGTTGATACAAACGTTATGTTGACCCAAGTTGTTTTGAAGCTTTCAATACATATTCTGATTCGATATAATAAGAGGCTTGGTTAACTTGGTTTAACAACTTGAAAAAGTTGACGGAACTGAACCTTATGTAATGTTTATTACTTTTCCTCAATACCTTTTTGCATTATATTTACTTATGCAATATTCATCATTAACTATTGTGTTAGAAAGCCCTTTCTTCTAATTATGCACATTAGTGAATTCTCTTCGAGGCAAAATGGGAAGAATTGTCTTTATTTGCTCATGATATTACGATTTGTGAAAATAACCTTGTTGCCAATTAAAGAAATGCTGTTTTGAAATTTCGTGATTTTGGCACGTAATAACAATATGCACAAGAGTAACACGACGGGTATCATTAGCAGAGCAGTAACTGTTTACCCGACCGCGGAAAATTAGCTCACCCCCGGTTTTTAGTGGGGTTCGTGTTGCTCAATCTGTAGTTTTCTGTAAACCATTGTTTTTCTTTTGGCCCTTTTCTCTTGGCCATTGTATTACCTGTTCTTCGACTTACGGCTTTTGGTTACCCCTGTAATGAACTTTTTTTTTATTCAATAAAACAAACAATTAGGTATTCCTATATTACTCTCGTTACAAATCCGGTGATCAGCTACGAAAGAGAGATAGAAGACGAGATTGCCACTACGACAATCAGAACATTTCCATCGTCATCTGTGACACAGATAATCGGTAAAGACCACCATCGGCAGCCCACAGCTGATCACGCGTCGGTTACACTCCACTCATCACCCATGATACATGATAAGTTGGTTGAGAGTAGTCAAAGCAGGATTACCGGCGGTTTACCGCTTGCAAGCTTCATCTAAGATACATTTTGTACTATGAACCCTTGGATTAAGTCATAGGGGAAATGAGAGCATACAAACTCCACCTGCTAGGAATTAGTGAATGTAGATGGACTGGGTGTGGTAAAAGAATAACAAGTACAGGATAAACAATTGTATATTCAGGTAGAAATGATGAGAAACACCATGGAGGAGTAGCTATTATAATGAACAGAAATGTAACAAAAGCAATGTTAGAGTATGAACCTGTAAACGAAAGAATAATAAGAGCTCGCTTTCAATCAAAGCAGGGCAAACTAACCATCATTCAGTGCCATGCTCCGACAAATGAAGCAGCTGATGAGGAGAAAGCATATTTCTATCTAGCTCTACAATCTGAGATAGAAAAAGTAGCAACACAGTCATGACGCAGCAATAGTGATGGGTGATTTAAACCCCAAAGTTGGAAATGACAACACCGGGAATGAAAGAGTGATGATGGGAAAGTACGGCTGTGGCAACATCAACGACTATGACAAACGCTTAACAGACCTGCGTGGAACCAACAATTTAATAATAGGAGATACTATTTTCCCTCATAGAGAAATACATAAGTTGACATTGATTTCTCCAAATGGTAGGGACAAGAGCCAAATAGACCATATTATTATCAATGGAAAGTGGAGAAGATAATTGCTGGATGTACGTGTTATGATGGGTGCAGACGTTGCTAGTGATCACCATCTAGTAGTAGCAAACATCAAGCTAAAACTTAGAAAGTCGTCTACCCATGTAATTGTGAAAAGAAAATATGATGTTGGTAAATTACAAGACCCAAAAATTCAGCAAGAGTTTAAACTGGAAATAAAGAACAGGTTTCAGCTATTAGAAAACATAAGCACTGAGGATACAGACACAATACCAGTAGACTTCATAAGTTTACAACTTGTGTCTTATCCATTTGTCTTGTTTTGTATGACAATAAAATATGTTTAAAGTAATACCAGTAGACGATGAATGCCAGCAAATACACAAGATCTACACTGAAGCCAGTGAAAAGGTGCTAGGATTTAAAAGACAAGTACACAAAGAATGGATAACACCTGAAACTTGGACATTGATTGATGAAAGAAAAGCGGTGAACAACAAAATATGTCAAACACACTCTGAGAGAATTAAAGAAAAGCTAAGAACAAAATAAACAGAATGCAACAAGAAGGTAAAGACAGCAACACGCAAGAACAAGAGGGATTTTATCATTCACTCAAGTAATTTCTTCACATTTTCTAAAATTTAATATGTGCAATGATACGTTTAATTATCTTTTAGAAATGGATCCTTCATCCATTCCTGTTATACATTATACTTGTAAAGTTCAAAATTTTCGCGTTGATTTGAAGCCGAGTACATTCCAGTAATATTTAATTACAAGATTACTGTTTATGAACATCAAAATTACGAGCCTACAGTGGATCGCCGCCTAAAAAGGTACAAAAGAGATCCCATAGATAGTTTTATTAATCAGATTGTTGAAAATATTGCTTGGCAAGCAAGATATATAAAACACTTGTAAAATAGTTTCAATGTTTAAATTGAATGTTATGAGCTTATATCATTAGACCACTTCTATCAAATACTGAACACCCTCTACATGTTAAGGATTATATCAGAGGTTGCACATGACAACTAAAAAAGGTCAAAGCTATTGACAGGTTTCACATATCGATCTTTAGTTTTATGTATGCTTTGTAGATCGTTGTTTGTCCTTTTGTGCTTTATTTTTGGCCATCGTGTTGTCTGTTCTTCTTTTATTTACAGATTCTGATTACCACTTTGGTATCGTCAAACTCTTCTTGGTATTTGGTAGAGGAGACAACAGCCTTGAATGTTTCAACAGAGCCATTAAAAAATATGGGCTGTGGCAACCGGTTCCAAAATTAGGAGGGAAAAACGCAGGTTATTCCATACGATTCAATAATTTCCTTATCAGAGACCACTCATCTACACTGTCAGAATAATATGCAACTTAGGAAAATAAGAAAAAGATATACCACATTTTTCTGCACATTAAACAAAAATATATCTTACAGGGACTGAACGAATGTATATAGACTGTGAAATGATTTAGCACAAAACAACAAAATTGATCGTAGAAATAAAAATACTCAAAACGGATATAAAACAGCAATAAATCTGAAAAAGTACAATGATATAATAAAAATGTAAAAGTTGTCTTTCTTGGTCTTTAAACAAATGAAAAATTCATTTTTCTTGCAAATTACATTTTAAGACTAGATGTATGGTGTTACACTGACGACAGATTTCAATTTTATAAGTATGGAAAATATCTTTTTAAATAGTTGCATTCATTTTAAACGTTTTTATAAACGAAATAAATACTGCAAGCAAATATAACAATATACATGTATTGTCTCTGAATAGAATAGATGTTTATTATTCGGCTTTCCAATGTTTCAATTTTGAGCGTACTTGATGAAGGTTATTCTAGAAGGACGTCGCGCGCACTATATTAGATTTCTACGTTTTTATCATTTATACTAGATACCTCTACAGACACTGGTGACGAACTACACAATTTACGAAACTGAAATAATATATAACATTTTTTTTTCAGTTGGTACGTACTAAACAAGAAAACAATGTAACAAAGTGCAAATCTAGTTTTATTTACTAAAATGTAAGAAATGCATTGTTCAAATCAATTTAATATTTTGCAAAAAACAAATGCATTTACCCTCTACAGTGTTTGTGTGATTGAAAGTGTTAGCACATGGACACTGGGTAATAATTCTTGTAGAATTAATGTATATCGTTTTCGTGCCTTTTGATTTGACAAGAGCACTGTTACGTGTTTGTTTTTGATTCGTTCTTAACTCGATGAACTTTTTTTGTATAACCAGTATAAACAATATGGCGGCCGCCGACAGGAAACTACGATGGCCTGAACATCAGTTTAATAACCAAAATAGGGAACAGATTCACGTGAAAGAATTATAAATATTAAACGGTTCTTTTCAGGAGTTCATGCATGTGTAAACGGTGCCTATGCACTCACAAACTTTACATGAAGGACGTTTATTCATTTTGTGATTGCATCGGCACCGTTTACACATGCATGAACTCCTGAAAAGAAGCGTGTAATCCTATAGTAATATATTGTACTATTTTACTATATAATGAAGTACATATATACAGTTGTTCTCGTCATTCGACTATACTTTGAAAATCGTATACACAACCAACAGTAGCATTTACATTTTCATTTGTTTTCGGAGGAAGCAGTGTAAATTTGAAATCATAATGGCCAAATGAATACATGTCAACACATACCTTGCACATTTTGTAACATCCGTAAAAACAATAAATTATCAATTTTCGCAAAGGCACATGTCCATTTTTCAATATCATTACGTATTAAACAGAATGTACTAGCGTCAGTGCTTCGAATAAGGCCCGTATGTGATTTACCAATTGTTTAAATTGTTGCTTGTGGCAGATACCTGAAGTGGAGACAAAACAAGCTTGTCATGAGATTTTACCCTCCAACAGAATATCATATCTGATATTTGTAACTTAAAACATAACAACTGGACTTGATTAATTAGTACATTTGTCTTGTTCTTGCAGAAGTTCCCTATGACAAAATCGCTAATTAGGAGTGATCTTTTGTGACTGAACTTATTTCTTATTTCTGAACTTGACATTATCAGTGATGCTCCACCCCTACCAAAAAAATATACATGCTAAAGTTAGTACTACTTCATATATTTTAAGCTAATCACGTAGATATCAAATTAACTCCCCTTTTTCATAAAATATTATTTGTATTGTTAAATGTTTGTATTTTTTAAATTTAGCTAGTAATCTAGGTTTGTGGTTGTAAGGACTGAAACATAATTAACCGTATTCTTATTACATTACGACGCGCTCATCTTTGTCTCGGAAGCTTTGTAATGTTTAACATGCACTTGGAAAAATTACTTTAAAAACATTATCACCAAAGGCATTGATGTTAGAGAGCTGAGAAATAACGACCGCAATTATTTCAGTTGAATATTTAAATGAGCAATTATCTCATAAGAAAAAAAGACTTAAATATACTGAAATAGTATAGAAATTTGAAGTGGGCAGATAACGGTGATTTCTCTTTACAGCTATAATTAATTATCTTTTGGTTTTCATACATTAAATACACATCCCACTGCCTACAATTCTAGTTCTTCTTGACAATTAACCAAGATAGATATAATATACATGACTAGGGAATTGTTGGTGATAGCTATGAAAAATATAATAGGATTTAATTTTTGGGAATTCTTGAACAGACTTAATTATGTTTAATGTTTGAACACAAATTGCCGCCAAATTAAATAAACGTCTGCAAAATTGCTCGTCACTTCGCATTTCTCATTTAATGCGTTATTTTCAGAAATATCTATGTATAGTTTTTTTTACTGGAAATTTATGTCTTTTCTGTTGTTATATTTTAAAACTCAGAAGTGAATTTGATTTTTCATTGAGAGAAGATAGATTATTTTGTCAATCAATTGAGGGGCCGTCGTACGTGGTCGTGATCGTATGGATTTACATATACCAGTGCAATCAGTGCCTATCACCACCAAACGACAGGTCGGTGCATTTCTCCGGGTACTCTGGTTTCCTTCACCAATATCACTGAATGCCACGATATAACTGAAAAATTGTTCAAAGTGGCGTTAAGCACCATAACCTTAACCCTCTAATTAGGACACCTTTGGTATTGGTTCATATATTTATACTATAGTACAGAAATATGTATGTATGTTTATTTGGAAAACTATCCAGTTACATCATGCCACATACAAGTGCGGTACCTGCTATTCTCATATATTACATATCACAATATCATCTTAATTATAAAATACAACCACAGTTCACTATCAACAACTTCATATATCAGATTATCTGTTTTAATAAGTTCTTTTTAACCCATCATTGGTGAAATATTCAACACCCACAAATCTCTAATATATTCAAAACGTATAATCTTTTAATATCAGTCGTTCTCGCTGTCAAGTAAGTTGTAGTTAACAGCAAATTTTCAACATATAAAATGTATAATCACAAGTCTCCACAACCTTTACCATAAGATTTTGTTGCTACATGTGCATTTTCGTACCCATGAATAGTTTGTACCCTTTTAACTTTGAGCGTGAAGGTGATTCTAGAAACGTGTCGTGCGCACTGAATTTGATATCTACGTTTTTATCATTAAGTAATCCTATGTAAATTACAATTTCTGGTTCGGCCATATTAATTCCCACTTGTAACTACTTGTTACCTGGGATACATTGTAGTGTCATCAAATAACAAGTTGTGATTTTCTTTATATTATAGTACATGCGTATTATAATTACATTGTTATGTATAGTGATTCGCATGCATATATGTGACCTTAGAATATCGATGTATTTTCGCAGACGACTCTACACGATCGTAGAGTGACGTAACAGTGAAACAAATGCTTCGCAATGATTACTGTATAATATTTAAAGGTAAGCTGAACTCTGAGTCTTTGTAACTAATGGACTTGCAGGCTAGTGATCTGTTGAATAAAATACAGCGAACTCTGAGAGAACCTGAAAGCGTGGCACATAACATCTAATATTACAATACCTATACATCGCTGCAAATTAAAACAAAATGTCGTCAGATGATTACTTCATGACAAAAAGTCAATCAAGGACAATCACTGACTAGTTCGCTGACGATGGTATAATATTTGATCAACAAATTGATATTTTACACTGTTAAAGTTTAGCCAATCTATTTTACGTAACAAAAACGTCATTCATTTATGATTTTCATGTCTAAGTTAAAGGTATTCTTAGAGAGAAAGGTTTTAAGATACCAAATTTGTAATCAGAGGTCATATATCGATGGTACAGACAATGCAATTGTCAAGGTCTAAGTTAAAGTGATACTTAGAGAGAAAGATTTTAAGATACCAGCGAGGTAATCAGAAGTCATATATCGATGGTACAGACAATACAATTGCCAAGAGAAGAAGGACAAAATGACAAGTAATGGACAATAAAACATAACATAGACAACAAAAGATTGATCAAAACGAACCTAACTATAATCTTGAGATGAATCCAGGTGATCCGAAAAGGTAGGGAGTTCCTACTCCAATAGTGGTACCCGTCGTGTTACTTCTAGTTAAAAATCCGGTGAAAAGTCATGAAAGAGGAAAGAAGAGCGGGATTGAGACTGTGATACAAATCCGTGGCCATCTGTAACATAGATATACTGTTAACTAAGTCATAATGGTGATAGTTGCACCATCGAACCAATGACCTTGACCTAGCCACTATGAACCGTTGCAAAACACCTCCACAAAACATAATAAACATGTTGTCAATCAAAAACTGGAGTATTTTGATGATCACAATGTTAGAGAACGTTTCGCTAAGATCGGCGTGGGTTTTTTTTTGTTTGTTTTGTTGTTTTTTTTAACAAAATACGATTGCTTTTCACAAAAAAAATGTGTATCTACGTATCATCTGCCTTTTAGCTTAGAATGAGGATTAGTTGTGAAAAGTGTAGAAAAATACAAACAAATGATTTAATGTCATCGCTTGAGGAGAGAGTCTCAGATTGTATGTACTCTAATAGATCTTTAGAAGTTTGAACAAAGCTTATCTTAGACAATCAATGTCAAGTTTTGTTAATTCATTAAATGTGAATCTGGTCAATATTCCAGATTTAAATCTGTAGGAATTGTATCATTTATTGTGAGAGTAAAAAAATCAAATCCCAAGACATTATCGCGGAATTTATTTAATTTAAACTTTTATATAGCCAAACAGTAAACTGAACGGTCATGTATTTGTGAGTTATGGTATTGATTTAGACTCTGTTTATACGATTTGTTTATTAGATTTGGGAACTGTGTGGTCTTTACGGATTTTGCACATTTTTAACAACCTCCAGTATTCTAAATATCAATTTGCTGTATGATCAATTGACAATTAGCAGTGAATGAAATTATGAGATGGAATCACTCGCTGTTTAGCAATCTAACAGTGTTGAAGGTTTTTCAGTTGACAATTTTTCTTTGTAGTATTGCTATCCATTCGGCGGAATTTGAAACCATACCGTTTTTAAAATTTGAAAATAAATAATTATTCTAAAAACCGCCTCTGATGCGGAAATCGTGGGTTCGACTCCATGTCGCGTCATGCAAAAAGACTATAGCCTCTACGCTAACTCAGCAGAATTAAGGGCAAAGAGCAAACCAAGGTCGACTCGGAACCAGGAAATGTGTCCGTGGAAGGTAACGTAAGTACCAGTGGTCTAATTGTGTCAAATTTTCAAGTCCAGCTCGGTGTGTCGGTCTTGCATTATCTCGTCAAATGGTAATTAATTCTCGAAATGATCAAGCTGAAACATTGATCACTTAAATATATAATTTAGCACGCAAGACATTTACAATTAAAACCATTACATAACTATTACATAGGTTCTATAATTCCACATGATGAATTTGTTTTATGATGAGAACATTATTTCATCTTGCTCCTCTAATAATTTACTGTCTATATTGGTTAAATCTGGCAAAGAGTAAAAAAAAAGAAGCTAAATCTGATAAACATTAGTTCAAGCTCAATAATAAAACAGAGAATTGAGAAGAAAATATGATATGAACTGTTTGATTGCAACAACAAAAAAGTTAGTTACAAGACACAAGACGAAGACAAACAAAACAAAACAAAAACACAACACAATATGTATTGGACACTACTCTCAACACACAAACACAAGACGAAGACAAACAAAACAAAACAAAAACATAACACAATATGTATTGGAAACTACTCTCAACACACAAACACAAATGATGTAATAAGACATGAGCCCTCCTACCAACAACTGGAGAGGAATCGAACATAGTTTTTATGCGGAAATCGTAACGGAAATCACGACATGGAACCAAGAAAGTAAATAAACAAAATAGGTAAACACAAAACACTTAAAAGATGAGCGTCACGGACACCGCCGTATAACCATAGGGTGACTCAGGTACTCTGAGAGTCACGGACACCGC
>MJUT01058299.1:320208-335977 GCA_002080005.1 Gigantidas platifrons | reverse complement strand
AAATAAGGATGTACAAAGAACTACACAGAAAACTAAAGATTGAGCATGTGGAACCCCATTAAATAAGGATGTACAAAGAACTACACAGAACACTACAGATTGAGCAACGTGGAACCCCATTAAATAAGGATGTACAAAGAACTACACAGAACACTACAGATTGAGCATGTGGAACCTCATTAAATATCGATAGTGAACTCACGATTCCGGAAGGGTTAACAGTTTCTGCTAAATACATTGTTAAACGTTGTTACAGAAGATTTAAACCAGCTCAGAGTTTTTCTGTTATCATTCCATACAACGTTTAATGCGTTATTTTTTTTAAAGATGAATCGTTGTTACTGGATAAAGTGTTTTGATTGGTCGTTTATATAGTATGAGAACATGAACATCCCTTTAAACTTATATAATCTATTTGGTTGTTTTTAATTGAATTCTTTATTTATTTTATGAGGATTACATACATTCAGAGACCAGAGTCTACTAGTTGCTCTCCTCTTTATCTTGTTTGGTTTTGTGTATGGCTTCTTGGCTTTTAGTAGACTACATATGCATTTTATACCTAGCCTACACATTTATTACATAAAGTATCTTACAAGTCCACTGAAGCATCTAACACAGTCTGTAAATGAACATAGGAGAGTCCTATCTTCATTTATTTTGATCTTACTTTGCACTTGGAGACAAAACTCGCCAACTTATTTTTATATTTATGTCATATCTATATTTAGATGAACCAAATTATAAGACTATTGCATATCTAACGCTTATCTCATTATTGACAAAGAAAGTACAACATCCGAATACACTGTACGGTTTGATATCAATATAATTAGACAAGTATGGTACGAAATTTAGCAGGTCATTTGGATTACTCGAAATGAACAGAAATCGTACACTCGCACCTGCAAAATTCACGTTAATGGTATCGTGACATTGACAAATCAAATCGTATTTAACATATATATGACACATTTGATTTATTTTACTGTGTTAAATATTCTTATTCTCATCTGTGCGTCTATTGGTCTTTCGTATTACGAACGCAGATGTATTCGAGTAAAGAGTCTTTTTAAGATATTACCCAGATATAAAACAACAATAGTACAAATATAAAAATAAAACAAGCAACAAGAGAGAAACTTCGAACATTAGAAACTCCTTCCAACATGTTTATTCCCTGGAGGAATCGCTATATAGGGAATTACTAGAATTTTAGCATTATATTTCAAATGTTTGAACAAGAAGAAGACGGTAATGCTAAATGCAGGGAATGTATTTTTGAAACGGAATTTCTTGAAATCTGTTTCGTAGAATAATATATAACATTTTGGCTATGCATATTAATTTCATTATGTATATATGCATTTCAAAGTGACAAAATGTGTTAATTTGAAGGCTGGGAGAATACAAATTTGACGTCTAAAACAAATAATAAAATTATTTTCCAAAAACTCCAGTGTTCAACATAAAAAGGAGCCAAGCAAATGTCTCGTTTCAAAGTTATTTGCCTACTATTTTAAATTGATGTATTTAAGCATCCGTAACATAGACTAATATCTAAAACACGTTTGGATATGAATTATCCTTACAATATCTTTACCCGAAATATTATTTTCTTTTCTTTACAGTCAAAAGATTTTCCACACGACAGAGAAGACAAGACCAACACAAACCGCCAAATCGAACTATATGGTTAAGATTCGAACAACAAGAATTGTGAAAATAAAATATTATAATAAAACAAAAAAGGCATATAATACAACACATAAAAGAGACTGGAATTACCGTTGGGAAAATGCAATGGTTCTATGATCAATTCTAGCGGAAGTAATTTGACAACAAAGCGTTATTGAAATCAACATTGCATGGAGAAATGAACTAATGTGTCTTTAAATCTGACACAGAATATAGTTAATTACATTTGGATATGTTGCAAGACATCAATGTGTCTCATTTCCTTATTTTAACCATTTTAATTTCGATTCAAATGACTTGAGGTAGAGGAATCTGTCATACACGGCATACAACCCAAATATAAAGTGTGTAGGTGTGATGATTTGTCATAATGAGATGCACTTAGAAATTATGACGGAAAATTGAAATTTGAGGAGTAGAGTCAGAAGGTACCAAGACAATAAAAGCCATAAATAAATAAGATTGATATCTTATTTTTTTTTTATTAAATATGTAGAATTATCACATATTTTATTGAAATAACGTCGAATTTGCATGTGTAATAAAAGCATAATTTTCGGCGCGTTATTTGCCCCAAGGCAATAACATTTTACGAGGCCAATAACATGTTATCTGCCCTCGGGTCGATATCAAGGTCTCGGGCTGATAACAAGCGCAATATGAAAAAGGCCATGTATTAACTAATAGTTATTTGCTTACGTGTGGTGAGTAGCATGTGAATAAATTCACGAAAACAAATATTTGCATGGCGCACATGGCAACCTGGAAATATGACCATCACATACAGGTTAATATTATATCCAGTATTCATTAATGGAAAATAAGATTGACATTTATAGAAAGTGATTTGCAATATAGGAATATCCTTTAAGGCAGGTCTTGATTGTATCTTTCACATTTTCAGTTCCAATAAAATGATAGATATATAATTTAGTGCGCACGAATCGTTTCTGGAACAACCTTCAATAGGCCTAAAAGATTGAAAAGTAAAATAATCTAAGTCTTTCAGAGCTGGAACAACCTTCAATAGGCCTAAAAGATTGAAAAGCAAAATAATCTAAGTCTTTCAGAGCAAGATTATTTAGTAAAATATTGTACAATGGGAAACGACAAAACTACTGTAAAACGAGAAAAAAAGATATGAACAAAATTAATTCACAAAATACTTAAGACAGTAAACTAAACGAAAGCAACACGAAATCGCTATTATACCAAACACGGCTTTTCAATATTTCGATATTGAACGAACCTTATAGTAAGTAAGTAAGTAAGTAATGACTTTATTTCAAGAGGGTAACACAGCAACAATAAGCTAATCTTCCTTGTGGCCCTCCAACCTGATGAAGGTTATTACAGAAAGTTTGTTCCCATTAACTTTGATGTCTACGTTTCTATTGGTTTTATTATATACCTTTTGTTTCTATTGGTTTTATTATATACCTTTTGTTTCTATTGGTTTTGTTATATACCTTTTGTTTCTATTGGTTTTATTATATACCTTTTGTTTCTATTGGTTTTATTATATACCTTTTGTTTCTATTGGTTTTATTATATACCTTTTGTTTCTTTAATATTTCAAAACCAGTCCACGTTGATGCACTTTTTATGTACTGATGATCAAAGGAAATAGCTATCAAACGTGCCCAGTTATAGACACCTTCACGATCATAATCTCCCTTTTCACATAATCATCGACAATTTCCGGTTAATGCGTAATCCGCACAGGATGAAATGATGGGATGGTGCAATTATTTGAATCAGTAGGAACATTTTTAGGTGCAAAAATATATACAGATAGGTAGTAAGTTTAACGGCAATTGTCTGAAAAGTTTGAAGTTATCATAGGGGTACAACCAGAGACTGTAAATCGAAGGTGGACAGAAAACAAAATGACGAACAATGATCTACGAAAAACTACACAGAAAAATACAGATTGAGCAAGACGAACCCCCAAAAAAGCGGGGGTGACATGCAAATAATAAATCTAGGGGAAGAGACACATTTGCCCAGATTTTTATGTTAGTTGGAGTAACCAATGTAATCAATGTCTATCACCTCTCAAGTTGAGATTTCTATTCAACAGAATGCGAGGTGTACTCGAATTAACATTACCCGATAATGTAAGTCCGAATGCGGCAGATCGATGATCGCAGGGACTGTAGTTTCCCTCACAAATATAAATACCACATTTTGGCTCGGAATATCGTTGAAAAATAAGTTTGAAGATACCAAAGAGGTAATCAGATGTAGTAATTCGATAAATGACAGACAATACAGAGGTAAAATGAAAATGGACAGAAAAGAGAAACAATATATCTATATATATAATATTGTAATATTTCTAGAAATCTACAAATGCTAATATTGAATTGGAAAAGTTATTTACACAATAGTATGCTATGAAGATCAATTATATTTATCAAACTTATATTTTACACTGTAACTTTTGCGCACTGAAATATTGTAGGTACAGAATCATGTACTTAGGAAAATAAACAAATTATATATATATATTAAAAAAAACTTAAGAAAAACAACAAACCCCCCACACACTAACCCTAACAAACAACAAAGAATTAAAGCAACGTTAATCACTAAACATTCCCACTCCCAATATGAACAGTATCACTACCATGCCTCTAAACATGTTAAGTAAAATTATCAAAGCAGGTTTTTCCCCTCTTTCTATAAACTTCAGAGTAGAAAAAAGATTGGCTCTCCAAATAATTTAACAATTATACTACTACATGTATGTTAATTGATAATTATTGTATGCAATAACCTAAAATCTTTAAAGCTTGAAAAATATGAAATAATACAATAAATAAAATATTAGATATTTCATTGATGTACAAATGTAGATATCCAAATAAACGTTAGAGAATAATGAAGGGCCAATCAAAAATTGACAATCCATAGAAACTGGCTACATAGGTTACACAAGATGAAAAAAAAAAAAACAAAAAACAAAAAACAAACAAACCTACAACACAATATGTTTTGAACACCACTATAAGCAAACAAACACAAATAACATAAAGAAGAAGACATGAGACTTCCTACAAACAACTGGAAGTAAAGACGAATCGAACATCGTTTTTATGCGGATATCGTAAAGAACCATCACAACACGGAACTCAGAAAGTAAAGACATATAATAGGACAACACAGAAGACTAAAAAGATGACTACATTTTATTCTAATAACACAATAATCATATTAAATAATCAGAAACACAAGTTGTCGGTATTTCTATTTATTTCTAAGATTGTGAGGGGCTAAAACTCCTTAACTATTCTATCCTGCTGTATAGGAACCTGCTATTAAATAGTAGGTCTTTTTTGCTTGGCATTTACAATTTCTTTAAAAAAAGAAGCTTATTTTCTAAAACTTAAGTAAATCTCTTTCAAGTATAGATATTCTAAGCAGTCTTTGGTTTTCCCGTTTAGGTCCTTTGGTTAACTTGCTACTAAAGCCTCGTTTTGACTATGAGCGTACATGTTTAAGTTTATACTAGAAATTCGTCGTGCGCACAAAATAAGATGTTTATGGTTTTGTTTACTTTAAAAAGTAAGTCAGGTATTAATAAAATGAAGAAAAAAAGTGTCACACTGTTGGAAGAGTTCCAAAACCCAATAGATAAATTGTAGAATAATAAATAAGACATAAAGTCTATGATGACGACAAGATGTAGTAAATGTCTTGTTATTATAAACTTTGAATCAAACTTCTAGTGAGTGCAGGACTTAACTGAAAAAAAAAGCGAAACGAAATGCCTTGAGAGAATTTCCTTCAACCGGAAGTAGATGACATTACACCATACTGTGATTGGCCAATTATAGCTGGTTAAATCTGTCAAAAAAGATCGATACAATTATTTAATGATATTCTATTCAAGTTATTAAATAACAGTAATTTTGAACCATACGGAGAGGCAAATATTTTCCACTTACAATTCAAAAGGTGAAGTTAGTTTCGCATTTTTTACTCCGAAACTGTGATATTATCAATGCATGGTTTAACAATACCTGATATAATCATGTTGTTTCCGCCGACAGGAAAACATATTTCATTCGGAAAGAAACCATGCGACAATTATATTTCACATTCAGGAATGATTATCGCGATATGGAATTAAAATATTAGTTCTTATATAATTTCTGTCTAAACCGGGAAACAAGCATTCCCGTCCTGTATTGATAAATATTTTGTGACTTGATGTTATCTTATTAATAAATTTAAGTACAACACATTCATCAGTTAAGTATCTAGTTTAGCTAGAAATATTGCAATGCGAGCTTATGATTGGACTGCTTTAAGCCAAAACTGTAATAATCATAATATCTTATATCTATCTTAGACACAAAACAAATGTAGATTGAGAGGCGTATGCAAACTGCTCTCAGCCAAAGCTATGAACAAAGCTAAGAAAACACAACTGATAGCAATAGTGGAACAAGAGAAACTAAGTCCTCTGGAGCTGAAAACTTTCAACAAGTAGGCTAAAATCGAAAGATTGGAAAACCATAAAGTCCTTTCAATTGGAAGCAACGGTCAAATCCGATGATTAAAATCATCTAAGGTTAGCTACATGTATGCCTGTGGGAGGAGGAACTTAGGTTTAATAATTATTAAAGGAACTGTAAATTATAATATACATCAAATAAACCATATCAGTATTGAAACACTGACTACTCGGTGTATGGTACGTTCGGACTAATAGTCCTTCAGCATATTGTTAGAACTGTTTGATTTGTTTTGTTTTACCTTTTTATTAGTACTTTGTTATATTTTGCATCTGGGTCGATCCTGAATAATAGCATTTCTTCGAACTCTGATTGTACCTTGGGACTATGGTAATCTGTGTTTGTCTCATTGTCTGTTTGAACATCAAATCAAAGCGGACCTCTAATAAATCGAGCATAGATTTATCCTATCTCAAATGTATAGTAAACTGAACTATTATAAATTGCTATAAATAAATTTAATGCTAAATTCATAGAAATCATACCGAACGAAAACTTTTACTTATCTTCAAATATCATATCAAAATATTGGAAAGTATCGGTACTTCCATTCAGTGGTTACATTTATTAACGAGCATCGCAAGATACGAGCTAAACACCAACATGTGTGTAAGGAGATGAATCAATATGTGATCAATACCAACCGGAAATGGATTCTAAGTTTCGGCATAGAATGGACAATCGGAGTGAAGTACAGGACAAAGCCTTTTAATTTGAATAAAAAATAACTATCCAGTTTAAAAATAACAAAAACAAATTAGAAAGGAAACCGTACAGCTTCTTTACATGAAACGATTAATTTATTTAAAAAATGGACAATCGTTAGACCTTCTTGTTTCGCTCCTAAAAAAAGTCGTCTCCGATATATCTCGACCCTAAAAAAAAGTCGTCCCCAATGTATCTAGACCCAAAATATCTCCTTTGCAATATAATTAACTGGGTAAGTCGAATTGAAGAACAAAGAAAATTAATCAAGAATAATGAAGAAAAGAACCCAAAAATACTATCTGTACATGTACATGTCTATGCGTAGATGCGATGCTCGCCTGTAGGATGTGCCTAATACTTATTACAACTTGACAAGGAATGCACATTAAATCAGACATCATTATAGAAAAAAAATCAAGTATCCAGAAAAAAGTGTCAATCAAATATTTCTTGAGAAAGTATAATATGCTATATAAAAACGTGTATATCTAATTTAGTGCACACGACGACTTTCTGGAATATTCTTCCATAGGTAAACTTAGTCAAAAGATTGGAAAGCAAAATAATAAGTTTTAGGAGCAAGACAACCAAAGGGTCAAAACAGGATAGCCAAAATATTTGTTCTTAGGAGCAAGACAACCAAAGGGTCAAAACAGGATAGCCAAAATATTTGTTCTAAGCCAACTTTAAAAAAATCATTTATAGAAACAGTACAAACTGAAACACTAATCAGTTAAACTAAGCAATACCAGCAGTTACATGTAGCCATAAAATAAAACAAATAAAAACAAATAACACAAGGTCGGGTTAAACCAGGTATCTTAAGAAAAAGTAAAAGCAATAACGAACTTCCAAAAAATATACACTATTTAATTTGTTATACTCTTTGTTCAAAGTACTCTCATTCGAATTACATATATTCCGACTGTGTAATTTTTTGTTGTTATCCGTTTTACATATAAATTAATTTAAGAATAAAACATAGTTGCTTTCCAATCAACTTAAATTTTGTTAATTTTTATCCCTGTTAGCAATTTACTTAGCAGTCTAATAACTTACTAAGCATCCATGTTAAACATATATGAAAAGAAACACAATAAAAGACAGGTTCATAATTGTGGCGGAATTAAAACGTCAAATCGTCATAATACTTCGTAGGGTGTTAATTTTTCACTTTATATGGATCACGTTTTCTCACCCCTTGGATAGAGTAGTCCGTTAATTTAGGTGAAAAAGATTTTTCTTTCTTACACAGTGGATAAAGTAGTTTCACGGGAAAATATTTTTCTGTCTTACACCCCCCGGTGTAAGACAAGCTACACGCCCTTTTACCCGCCAAATGTAATCGTCGCTTCAATATTTTTCAGTGTTATATTATAACTTTGTTGTGATCCTTTGTTAATATTGTTTGTATATGTGATTAAAATAAAATATGCTTTACAAAATATAACGTTAGCCAAAGTCTAATTAAGAAATAAATCATGGAAGCCAGAATGTGTTGAGAGTTTTAACATGGATTGGCGGATATTAGTATTTTATCCCTCGCCAGAAGCGAGGGATAAAATTTACTAATATCCGCCAATCCATGTTAAAACTCAAAACACATTCTGGCTTCCATGATTTATTTCGATTCTGATATGTCTAAGAGTACAAATACGGTAGTATACTTTGATTGGAAGACGGTAATTTATACATATGCTTGCGGAAAATGTCGCACACAATTTATGTAACTGGAATAATAATGCGCCCTCTATTGGCATTATTCAGGTCACAATGTATGCTGCCAATGGAAACGCCAGTCACATTCATCGGCGCATGTGCTAATGAGATAATGCGAAGGAATAATTATGTTTTTTTAACAAAGGGAAAGAGTGAGGTCATGTTAGAATCAATCTTTTAAAACTCTTTGTTTTGATTTTTTTTATGAACGTGTTTGCGTATGATTTTTGTCAACAGTTGGCACTTCCTGTTCACTGAATCAATCAGCTGTCCGAGTTATTGACGTCACAGTGAAATTACATACATTTCAAATAACAATGTTTGTGTTGATTTGTTCGTTTAAAAACAAACGTTTTCTTTACTATTGTTATATTTATTGTGACATGAAAGTCGAATTTTAATTATCATTATAATTTGAAGCGTTCGTGATTTGGTGTTTCTTTCACATTGTGGTAGTATTTCATTGATGGTTGTGATGCGGTCGTCTTCGAATATACACAAACATGTAAATATGGTACATGTAAACACAAGTCAAATGTAGGTCAGGGAAATGTCTAAGAATAAAATTATATGGATTTACCCAGTCAAATTGTTCTATAAAAAGGTGACGTGCTTGTTCATTGCCAGATATATTCATTTCATGATATGTGACCGAATAACACACACCCTAACATAATTTCACCACAAAGAATAAAAAAAAGCAAATTTGCGGGGATGTCTGTGTAAGAAAAATAATCGAACACCGATGACAGGTCAAGATCGAGAAATCTCAGACACCCTCGGGTAAGATTTCTCGATCTTGATCTGTTACCGGTGTTAGATTCTATTATTCTTACACAGAGGATAAAGTAGTTCTCAATTTTCACGGGAAAAGATTACTCGGTCTTACACCCCCGGTGTAAGACAAGCTACACGCGCTATTACCCGCCAAAAATAATCGTCGCTTCAAGATTTTCCAGTGTTATTTATAACTCTGCTTGTGATATTTTGTTAATATTGTTTATAGATGTGATTAAAATAAAATATGCTTTGCAAAATATAACGGTACAGCCAAAGTATAATCTATCTTTTAAAACTCAAGAATGTTGTGCCATTTGTTTACGTTTGCGAATTATTTTTTGTCAACAGTTATAGATTTCCTGTTCACTGAATCAATCAGTTGATCCAGTTATTGACGTTACAGTGAAATGACATAATTTCTAAAAACAATGTTTGTGTTGATTTATATTCATAGTATAGTTGACGTCATAATACGATAACTGCTTCCTTACAGTCTCTAGATAAAGGTCAACTTTTCATCGGATAAAATATTTCAGGTTTTATTGTTTTACTGTTTACATTTTGCTTTGTATTGACCAGAGCAAGAAAAAAGCAAACGTCATTAATAGTATTTACGAGAAGTCACATCATGTATATTCGTTGGCGGATGACGTAGTAAATCAGAATGATGTTATTCTTGAATTACATATAACATTTCATTTTAATGAATATTAAACCGAATATTAAGCGATTAAAAAACACAATTTCCTGATTATATTTTTTAAATATCAAATGACTTCGTTTAATAAATCAATTCCAACAAAACAGAATGATTATTAAAAATGTACTCATCAAATTTAAAGTACGCGACTTCTAGATAAACGAAAAAATTTACTGGATAAGTTAACTTTATCAAATTCATAATCATTCATGGGAAGTAAATACATTAAGATGTACCAGACAAATCTGAAACAAAACTAACCTTTTTAAATGTTGTTTTAATCTTTTAATCTCTCACTAAGCATATAGGTTACATCAATAAAGTGATTCACTTGTAACCATGTTATACGTTGTACGACCACTCATGACTACATTTACAAATACGATTTTCGAAAATCAGGGTTAGATCATGTAATAGATGTTACAAATATCTAAGCAATTTTGATCATGATAATGTAAATTATTACACCAGGAAGTTTGTATTTATTTTGGAAATTTACAGTTCCTAAATAATGTAATTTATATTTAGACTCGTTAATCTCCCTCATATATATCAAAGTTAGACGACCTGATATTTAGACTGGTCAATCTCCCTCATATATATCAAAGTTAGACGACCTGTGCTATCGGGTTTAGGCGCATTGGTTTACTTGCTCCCAAAGACTTAGATTATTTGAACTTCCATTTTTTAGGAAGGCTATTCCAGAAAATGTTACTGTGACAACATGAACATGTTGGAAAGTTATTCACAAAGTATGGAATGCATTTGCTGCAATACGAAGCACGAAATGAAAATTCTTAAATGTCAAATTGTAATCACCTTGTAATAAATATTTCATTTTCATGAATTTACATAAACGATAGATATCTAATTTAATGCACACCACAACCCTCATCAAGTACGCTCAAAGCCAAACGATTTGAAAGCCGAATAATTTAAAAGTTTGGGAGCAAGAAAACCAATTGGCCAGTAATTTGAAGGAAACGACGTTTTTCTAAGAAAACAAACATATTATTCCTTACCAGGAAAAAAATATAGATGTTCGGTCACCATTCTACTCAGACTTACGTACATTTACCAAATAGGAAGTCATTCTTGATTTGTTTACGCAATAGTAGATCAAATGACCAAAAGGAAGATTAAATAATTCTCCTATCCGGAAAAAATATGACTATCTCTAATGCGTGGTTTAAATAAGAATAAGTACTGTTACGATCTTCAATTCCTTTTCGGATTCACCGTTAAATCTATAAACAGGAAGAACTCAAACAGTGATATGAATTAATAGACAAGCACACAGTGTGACGGGGTTAAATCGGTTAATGAATTTATAAATTAACATATTTATTGATTTAAACAATATGTAGTTTAGAAAAAAACATACAAAACACATAAATATACAATGATTACAGAATGAGGATTCAGGAAACAAACTGAAAGTTTGTGTTGATCCGTCTCCAGTTATATTAATTGATTTTTACTTTTTTACTTTGAGTGCATATGTATTCTGTGGATGGTCACTTATCAATTAAAAGAGTCTACTAGTGTTTCCCCTAAATCACAAAATAATTACTGCTTACTTGATTTCACAGACGGTTTAAAGGGGGGAGCATCGTGGCCGTGGTCGCATGGTATTTGGATTAACAACTTCGGTTTCCTCCATCAATAAAACTGACCGCTACGATATAGCTAAAATATTGGCAAAAGGGCCGTTAAACACCATAACCCTTACTCTATCTTCTAGTTTAATTCGGGATTCTTGTTGTTTAATCATTTAGTGTTCTGTGTAGTTTTTTGTGGGTCATTGTTTTTCTCTTTGTTCCTTTTATTTTTGGCTATTTTGTCTGTGATTTACGGCTTCTGATTAACCGTTTGGTTGTTCAATCTCTTTCTTGAAGCAAATATTATATTATTGTTGTCAAGGTAACCAAGTAGAATGAATTGCTAAAATATGCATAGTTCCTGTTAATTTATATTTGATATTTAATTGTAAAATTGGTAAGATACAACAAATTCTAACAAATGAAATGTTTTCAGTAGTAGCAGTCATGATGGAAATAAGACATAGTGCCACCCTATGAGGGATATATCCCACCTAAAAGGGTGGTTGATATGTGTGTTTATAAATAGATGTTGTAGAAAACCGAAGGCTGGATAATCTTACGAATAAGAAACTACGTTTTATTCTGATACAAAACCATTTTATACACAAGTCTTACTAATGGTTTCAGCTTTTGTAATCTATTATGCAAATGTAGAGATTTCTGACACTAGTTGTAATGTATTATCATGAAATGGTCAATTTATTGATGTGTATATGACACGGAAGAGAACGGTAATGTAATAACTCTACCACTTATAAATATGGATGAGGTTAGCTCCAGAGGCCTACACCCAATGTGTCGCCGGTTTACACGTTTTTAATGTGCGATTATGGTTCTAAGAAATTTGTTTGTCAACATGAACTATTAGCAAGGTCTGTAACCAACAAGTACAACACAATAAATATCATTGATAAAGTAATAAAGAAGACAATAGATTTGTTAGGTATTATTGAAAGCCACATGGCAATGTTTAAGTACAGAGGCGTAAGGGAAACATTATATGATTAAATTCTGAAACGATTTAAGGAAGAACTTCATTAATTTGATATTTAGACATTATAGATGATTACTCAATTTAACTACAGACAGTTATCGTGTTTAATGTGCTTTAATTTTCAAAAATAGCAAACGCGGAAGAGAACGATTCTCTATTGGAAAAGAATATTCTCTTAATTGTAAAAATAAAGTATTGTAGAGCATGAATTAACAGTTTCACTTTGTAGAATTATTAGGAGATATTTCTCCATTGATAGGCAACACTATTGCTTTGACATTGTTACTGAGTTACAATTTTAGATGCAGCACTAATGTTTCTCACTAACGTTACCGTTGGTGCGCCCATGTTGTAATAGATGTTTAGATAAAGAGCATTCAGTGCAAATTAAATGCAAACCATGGTTAATAAGTTAAACCTATGATAAGCACTTCTTTAGTAGGAACTGCGCATCATGTCAGAACGCAAGGGTTCAACCGTGGTTGTTAGTGGAGTGTGGGTTGTTCAATATTTAGCTTTTTATGTAGTATTTTACGGGTTATTGCTTTTCTCTTTATACTTTTTCTCTTAGACATTGTATTATCTGTCCTTCTTTGACTCTTAGACATTGTATTATCTGTCCTTCTTTGACTCTTAGACATTGTATTATATGTCCTTCTTTTTCTCTTAGACATTGTATTATCTGTCCTTCTTTGACTCTTAGACATTGTATTATCTGTCCTTCTTTGACTCTTAGACATTGTATTATCTGTCCTTCTTTGACTCTTAGACATTGTATTATCTGTCCTTCTTTGACTCTAAGACATTGTATTATCTGTCATTCTTTGACTCTTAGACATTGTATTATCTGTCCTTCTTTGACTCTTAGACATTGTATTATCTGTCCTTCTTTGACTCTTAGACATTGTATTATCTGTCCTTCTTTTTCTCTTAGACATTGTATTATCTGTCCTTCTTTGACTCTTAGACATTGTATTATCTGTCCTTCTTTGACTCTTAGACATTGTATTATCTGTCCTTCTTTGACTCTTAGACATTGTATTATCTGTCCTTCTTTGACTCTTAGACGTATATGTTATCTGGATGTGAATTGATTGATACCGAAAATATCAGCCTGCCGAGCCAGAATATGAAGTTTGTTGGCGAGTGAGCGAAGCGAACGAGTCACAAACTTCATATTCTGTCGAGCAGGCTGATATTTTTCAGTATCAATTATATTCACATTCAGATGACATGTTTATCATCCTTAAATCAACCATAAACACGTATACATCTATATTTGTATTTTTCGCGGGAAAAATTACATGATTCAAAATATTCAAAATACGCTTCCCCAAAACCGTAGTTCATAAGTAGTTTGCAAAATATACCATTCATTTTTACAGATTTATATAAATGTTAAGATTGTTGGATTTTCCCTTTAATGGGGATATTCATTTTTTTTTATTACAAACATCAAAGTCACCCATTTTCATTAAAGGTTTTGCTTACCAATGCCGTTCCGGTTTAGAAAACATGACGGTCACAACCTCCTTTATGACGTAAAAAATTATGACGTCTGAGGAGAGGTTATCAAGAATTGTGTAAAGTACATTTTTGTAGGACGATGTTTGTTGATATTTCTAACGCGACAGTTCTTAATTTGATATATGTTTTAAAAAATAATGTTAACTAGCTAATGGTGTAGATGAAATTTATTTATTTTTGCCATCTTCACAGGAATTATCGTTTAAATGTTAGGAGAATTTGGTGATAACTCCTGCTGACTGTTGATAAGTCCTGCTCAGCTCACGCGGACTTTGATACGAGTTTTGTTTATGGAGCCAGCAGGTAGATATAGCCNTTAATTTGATATATGTTTTAAAAAATAATGTTAACTAGCTAATGGTGTAGATGAAATTTATTTATTTTTGCCATCTTCACAGGAATTATCGTTTAAATGTTAGGAGAATTTGGTGATAACTCCTGCTGACTGTTGATAAGTCCTGCCCAGCTCACGCGGACTTTGATACGAGTTTTGTTTATGGAGCCAGCAGGTAGATATAGCCGGAGGGAAGGATGATAAATTGTATTATCTGTCCTTCTTTGACTCTTAGACATTGTATTATCTGTCCTTCTTTGACTCTTAGACATTGTATTATCTGTCCTTCTTTGACTCTTAGACATTGTATTATCTGTCCTTCTTTGACTCTTAGACATTGTATTATCTGTCCTTCTTTGACTCTTAGACATTGTATTATCTGTCCTTCTTTTTCTCTTAGACATTGTATTATCTGTCCTTCTTTGACTCTTAGACATTGTATTATCTGTCCTTCTTTTTCTCTTAGACATTATATTATCTGTCCTTCTTTGACTCTTAGACATTGTATTATCTGTCCTTCTTTGACTCTTATACATTGTATCATCTGTCCTTCTTTTACTCTTAGACATTGTATTATCTGTCCTTCTTTGACTCTTATACATTGTATCATCTGTCCTTCTTTGACTCTTAGACATTGTATTATCTGTCCTTCTTTGACTCTTAGACATTGTATTATCTGTCCTTCTTTGACTCTTAGACATTGTATTATCTGTCCTTCTTTGACTCTTAGACATTGTATTATCTGTCCTTCTTTGACTCTTAGACATTGTATTATCTGTCCTTCTTTGACTCTTAGACAATGTATTATCTGTCCTTCTTTGACTCTTAGACGTATATGTTATCTGGATGTGAATTGATTGATACCGAAAATATCAGCCTGCCGAGCCAGAATATGAAGTTTGTTGGCGAGTGAGCGAAGCGAACGAGTCACAAACTTCATATTCTGTCGAGCAGGCTGATATTTTTCAGTATCAATTATATTGACATTCAGATGACATGTTTATCATCCTTAAATCAACCATAAACACGTATACATCTATATTTGTATTTTTCGCGGGAAAAATTACATGATTCAAAATATTCAAAATACGCTTCCCCAAAACCGTAGTTCATAAGTAGTTTGCAAAATATACCATTCATTTTTACAGATTTATATAAATGTTAAGATTGTTGGATTTT
>MJUT01058299.1:308589-319659 GCA_002080005.1 Gigantidas platifrons | reverse complement strand
CTTTGACTCTTAGACATTGTATTATCTGTCCTTCTTTGACTCTTAGACATTGTATTATCTGTCCTTCTTTTTCTCTTAGACATTGTATTATCTGTCCTTCTTTTTGTCTTAGACATTGTATTATCTGTCCTTCTTTGACTCTTAGACATTGTATTATCTGTCCTTCTTTGACTCTTAGACATTGTATTATCTGTCCTTCTTTGACTCTTAGACATTGTATTATCTGTTCTTCTTTGACTCTTAGACATTGTATTATCTGTCCTTCTTTGACTCTTAGACATTGTATTATCTGTCCTTCTTTGACTCTTAGACATTGTATTATCTGTCCTTCTTTGACTCTTAGACATTGTATTATCTGTCCTTCTTTGACTCTTAGACATTGTATTATCTGTCCTTCTTTGACTCTTAGACATTGTATTATCTGTCCTTCTTTGACTTATGGCTTCTGATTTTCCCTTTGGTATTCTAACAAATTATTGTTAATGAATATAAACCAACTAAGAATTACTACAATGGTTGCTTCTTTTTATGTGGAATCAGTTAATAAACGTATTGTATAATTACATGTCTAAGCGTATGTAAAATATTTGTCGTCTGACTCGTATATTTGAAGGATATATCTTATTCACACAACTACCGCAAATGTCGCATTCACAAATGTGTTACAATCGTGATAAGCATGAATTATATTACACAGCAGTAGACGGTCATTGTTCCATTCGCCTAAAGCACAAAACATACAGACGATTTGAGTAGTGACAATTTTGACTGTGTAGCCTGCAGGTGAAGTGTACTTTTTCTCTATAATAAATATGTTATTATTTACTATGTGTGCTTTGAATATTCTGTCTATGTTAGTGTTCTTATAGTTTATCATATTGATTTGTAGTAACTCCAGTATCATTATAGCAAGATTAGATTTGCTATATGTCCATTTTGTGATTAATAATTCCTAAAAATGCTGCTATGAAAGTTCAAATCTAGCAGCATGTCTATGGTAAGATATAGACCATATAACATATTCTCAATATTCTAAATAAAAACGTAGATATCTAATTTAATGCACACTACTCGTTTCTGGAATAACCTTCATCAGGTACAATGATAGTCAAAAGTTTGAAAGCCAAATAATTTAAAAGTCTTTGGGAGCAAGTAAACTAAAGGACCTAAACAAGATAGTCAAAATTTCCTAAGGATCCCTATGTCTGAGTGACATTGTCCTTAGTTTTCTTTTTGTTTGTTTAATAATAACATTATTAATGAACTCTAACTCACAATCATCAAGCGTATCAGTGTTGACTCACATTTTGATCTTTTTAGTAGTTGCTATGGTTGTTGATTTAGTAACATCTTGGGGCCAGGGTGGCTCAATGAGTTAGGTAGTTGTAGGGCCAGGGTGGCTCAATGAGTTAGGTAGTTGTAGGGCCCGGGTGGCTCAATGGGTTAGGTAGTTGTAGGACCCGGGTGGCTCAATGAGTTAGGTAGTTGGATTACTTAGCAACTCATACAAGCATATACCAATACAGCGTGGGTACGCGCCCGGCTTCGTAAATTACAAAAAGGGTGCACTCGACTCGCATCCGCAAGTGATAAGGTTTACTAGTTGCTTGCCCATGGTCGATGATTCTCTCCGAGTACTCCGGCTTCTTCCACCACTAAAACTGGTCGCCATGATATAGCTTAGATATTGCTGAAAGTGTCGTTAAGCGCAAAAAAAATCAAATCAAATCAGTAACATCTTGGTTGTTCTTTAAATTACTTCATACGAAAGATTTGATTTTTGACTTCGTTGACCGTTATGGAATATCTGTGTCACAATGACCACGGATTTGTTCCACTTGTGGTAAACACTTCCCGGTCCTTTCCTCATGCATGACTTATCACCGGGTTTGTAACTAGATTAACACAACGGGTGTCACTAGTGGAGCAGGAACCGCTTACCCTTCCGGAGCACCTGAATTCATTTACAGTTTTAGTTGGGTTCTTGTTACTTGATCTTTAGTTTTATGTGTATGTTTTGTAGATCGTTGTTTGTCCTTTTGTCCTTTTTCTTTTGGCCATTGCGTTGTCTGTCCTTCGATTTAATGATTTTGATTACCCCTTTGGTATCTTGAAGCTCTTCTTACTTGAAAAACGGTATTATATTCTTATCTTGCTTAATATTGAAAATAAAGAAGTCATTATACACACATCTAACAATGAAACCATAATACTAGTTTAAGCCGGCCAGTTTTTATTGAAGTGTATGTACCATGCCAGGAAAGTGTGCTGTCATGTATATATGTGCTATGTATATTGATATATATTTGACCTCTTCCTACGATTTTTCCGATTGGATTTTTCGGAGCTGTTCCGACTGTGGAATGTTTTTTGTTTTTCGTTTTAATCATTAAATTATTAATTTTGTATTGTGATATATACAATATTAGTACATGTATTAATTAAAAAAGCGAAAAAAGATATGGCAACATATTTGTTGATTTTATATATCTCTTTCTTCCGAACGTTACCCTATAAACATATTGATGTTCAAAGACTAGCTTCTCATAGTCGAAATATGACTTTCCATATCAAGTGGTCATGTATACACTTTAGGTCTATCCAATTGTCCCGTTTCTTTGATTTTTCTACTGTTTTTTTTTCTGTTCCAAAACTGTGTTATCTTATGTTTTTCATTCTTTTATATCCTTTTCCGTAAACAACAATGTTCATTTTTATTTATTTGGGGTTTGATGTTTATATGCTTGCTTTACATTTATATATACTAAATTCCTTCCCTATATTTTCAAGCTACAATGTATGATGTATCTACAAAAAATAAAATGCAATTAGACAAGGCTATCTTACTGTTATTAACACTTTATTGTAAAATCAAACAAAATATGTGATTGGTGAAGAAACATCAGTATGATTTGGCACACGATACAATGTACATCTTTGATAGGAACCCTCTCATTCATGCTTTAATGTCCACATGCCTAATTCAATTTCGCTTAATTAAAAACGTAGAAATCTAATTTACTGCTTACGATATGTTGCTGGAATGAGCATCAGATACTCTGACAGTCAAACGATTGAAAAGCTAAATAATGTAAAAGTCTTAAAAGAACGAATAAACCAAATGATCTAAACAGAGTAAGGAAAATCGGCTAATGTCACCTATGTCTCAGGGAGATTGACCTCAGCTTGTCATAAATAGCATTATTCAGAAATTGTAAATTTCAAACAAATGCATCAAATGACTCCGTGATCACAAACAGCAATAAATGTGTTGTTTCTCTTATTTCGTTTTTTGTTTCAAAGGCTTGACGCGAGCTACTTCCTGAATTTCAATTACGCCATTACGTCAATATCCTTTGTTATATTTCTAATATAAATTTGTTAACTTATATAGTTACATGAAACCTTCAAGTGGACAATAGTTCAGCTATGTTGATTACAAAAACAAGTGTAAAAAAATATGAGCTCTCATACAAACAACTGGCGATATAGACGAACAGCTATATTTGCTATGTGGAAATCGTTATGGTCGTCATAACACAGAACTCGGAACGTAATTACACATAATAAGATAACAGAAAAACTCAAAAGATGAGGACAAGTAATTTGTCTTAAATGAGTTAAATATTAGATGAAGATGCAGTGTGGAAACTAATATGGAAAACAATAGGGATGATCAAATGTTAAGCTATTCGAACCTCTATCCATGAACGATATAATATATTGGAATCAATATGTTCACAAATTCATTTAAAAATGTCTTAATGTGATAAAGTGAAAACCACCACACTGTCGGAACAATTCTAAATTCAAACATAAAAAACATAGAAAGCGGCGATACCCCTAATACACAAATATATGACCGCTCACTTTCCTGACTTGGTACAGGTACTTCAGTAAGTAGTGGAGGTGCTAAATTAACGTTAGAGAACACCAACGGACAATTCAACAATTCACATAAAATAGTTTTATGGTCCCAAATGATGAGGTCACGCAAGTTTTTTCGACATGTGAGTAAAATGTGATTGGATTGTGTTGAAAAAATAAAAAACAAATGTGTTCAATAAAATCGTACATATTTAATTTTTTGGGAAAGACATGTTTCTGGAATAAATTTACCAGGCACGATCATAGACAACAATTGGTAAGTCTTTGAGAGTCTAAAAACCAAGAGTTAAACAGGAAAATCAAAATCGGCTATGGCCACCTATGCCTGAAGAGTAAAAAACTTAAGTTTTAATAATAATTACTTTATTTAGGAATAAAGTTTGAAATTGTGGACTCATTTTAATCAAGAATTTCACAAAATGTTTGTCAGTATAACCAACGGTGTTTAGCGCCACTTTCAACAATATTTCAATTATTTACAACCTCTAATCTATTTGCTTATTCTATTTTTATTCATAAACAGGACACTAAAAACATGGAATTCATTGTCAGCCTCGATTATTACCCCACACTATTATATCTTAGAGCCTTTTATATGTAAATATAACAAACATTAACCAGATTTTGAAAAATTCAGTCAAAATATTTTAGCTTCTAGACAATCGTAAAATATTAAAATGTCATTGTCTTAAAAGGAAATATATTGCACACCCGTAAAGGAATGAGTTAGTAAATTTAAGATTAAAACACACGTTGCGAGTGACTAAGATGATTTCCGTATTTAATCAATACGCTTGTTTCGAATTATTTCCATTCCGTCAAAAGTTTGTTATTTTCGTCTGCCAGACCACGTGATTTTAACTGGACTTCCGGTGTCAATGTACACAACGAAAAGTCCAATCGATATCCGGCGTTTTAACGTTCCTCACCTTCAAGAATTCTTAGCATTTCCTGTAAAAGACAAATATCAATTAAATTATTTTATTTGTATCAAAGACTTCAATTCATAGACAATTACTTCTTTAAAATTAAATTTGTTTTCATCCTTTATTTACTGCTGCCAGCATCGTGAAAGTATAACAATCTGTCTTGAGATATTTCAGTTCTCAGACAGACAGTGGGGTACCGAACACCAGTATTTACTCAGCCGATTTCTTGGCGTTTCCATATTACAATTACTTATAATCTACCGCATCTGCGACTATGATATGTTGACGTTGTCACAGTAATAGCGTAAACACCGAAAGTTGTCTGTCTAAGATGTCAGACGTTAGGACAAGAAAAAGACGGAACATGATCGGAATTGACATGATTCGAAACAACCGTATTGAAGAGGTCGTCAGGTTGTGAGTTCGAATCCCGCTCAGGCGAGGTTTAATCGATACAATAGTATGTGATAAAGTTTGTCAGTGACTTGTGGAAGGTCGGTGGTTTTCTCCGGGTACACCGGTTTCCTCCATCAATAAACCGACCGCCACTATATAACTTTAATATTGTTGAAAGCAGTGTTAATCTTGTGTTGAAATTTCTATCAGTTTCAAACCTGACATAGTAACAATATCAAGCAAGTCTCTGTCAAAAACGAAGACTTCAATTTCCGTGTCCTTTTTTTATGTTCGATATACTTATGGTGAGAGGTGATTGTGCATCATATGATATTGGTGTAATTGTTGACCATCACTGTTTTAAACTTTATTTGCGAAAGGGACGTTGGAATTAAAGTCCTTGGCAACATCTATAGTGTCAATTGGATGAGGTTGAATAAAGCTGTTCTAAACACTCGGAGGTCACAATTTAAAGCAGTTAAGTACTAGTTATGTTCTATTTCACATGTTCATCCGAACATAAAACATTTCTTTTCTTTACTTGGCTAAATAACAAAGACAAATATACTTTTGGGATGGCGAGCTTACAAAAACAGTCGACTAACATTTAATGAACACATATAATACATTTAAACAGATAATTTTCATGTACACCGGTAAATGATTTTTGACTTGACAGATGTTTTGTCACAATAAAAGTCACAAGAGTCCGGTTCACATGAAGACATCTATCTCATAAATCTACAAAATATAAATACAGAATATTAGAAATCATAACAATACTGTTTCACTATAAAAAAAACGACTAAAAAATCCCTGCATGTGCGGGTCACATTTATTTCCTAAATACTATATAATTTTGCAATATCTATTTATTTTGAAAATTGTATATTTACAGCAAACTTGGCAGATGATTTCTGTTCAGGTGTAAGCTCTTGAATGACTAAATTCCCGCCATGTACCCGACCAGGTAGACTGTATACCACGAGAAATACGTGCGTATTCATACGCCTACAGTTATAATTATTTAGTCCTGTACCAAAAAGATTTATTTATTTTGTAGCATAGCAATTCACTGTCCCCATGCACGACTAACCATTCTCCTCCGCTTCATGTCGGGATATTGTTAGTCTTTAACCAGTTTCTAGCTGAAACTCACGAGGAAGATTTCCACGGTTTGTTCGAAACTGAATTTCCTCTTGTACGTTTTATCAAATTAATGCTTAGCAAAAGCATAAGTCAAGTACATGTATGTACCGGTATTTTGCGGATTCCGTGTTGCTTATCTTTTTACTTGTTTGTGTTGTCTAATTACATGTATGTGTCTTTACGTTCTGAGTTCCGTGTTGTTTTGTCCGGTACGATTTGCGCATAAAAACAATGTGCGGTTCGTCTTTACCTCCAGTTGTTTGTAGGAGGGATCCTTTCTTATTCACGTTATTTATGTTTGTTTGGTTCGTCTTTACCTCCAGTTGTTTGTAGGAGGGATCCTTTCTTATTCACGTTATTTATGTTTGTTTGCGCGCAGTGGTTTCAAATACATATTGTGTTATGTTCTTGTTTTTACTTTCCGTCGAATTGTGTACCCTATGTTGCCAGTTTATTTGGATTGTTCATTTTTTGATTGCCCATTCTTTAACGTTTTCCTAACATGCTAAGAAAATGAAGTAATGATAATAATATCTGCTTAGAAAATATGAAAGAAAATTATTCTTCTTTTGAAGAAAAAAATATCTTTGTAGTCTCTTTTCCTGAGAAAATTAAATTTAATTACAACATGTTGAAATAATAATATCAAATAATGAAAGTCTGTTTTATGTTACGTGAATATACCACCTGCAATGAAAATTGAGAATATGTAAATTTTAACTATGTTATTGCTTATTTCCGACAAAATTGTTTCCTGGCAATGATACAAGAATTCCGGTAAACAAAGAACAGAATCATGCAAGACAGAATGACTTGGAGAAAAACATGGATATCAATAGCATTCTTCAAAACGACTGCTGTGTACCCACCTCCGAAAAGCTTTTCTGGTAAAACGGTGTTCCGGGTGTATAAACAGCAACGACACAAAACGAAAGGGGATTCAACATAGAACTATACGTGACAGAACAACCAATCACTCATAAAAACTGTAAAGAGTACTGCTCAACCATACACTAGGGATCGTCTCACACCATTCCTAGGGTATGAGTTATTCTCAATGATGAAAACCCTAAAATGACTGACTGTGACAGGTAGATCAGCAATACAATCTATGGAATTGCAAGTCTATGTTTGTCTGCCCAGTACAGGAGTGTGTTTCTTGTATTGTAAAATTGTCCGATATCCACGTCTTATTTTCAAAAGTCTCCATAGCAAAAGTTGTTTGACGTCATATGACTTACAAGTTGTTCTTTTGATGTTAGATAATAATCAATCACTCTTTTTTTCCTTTTTTTTGGTCATATTTCCTGTTATTTCGTTTCTCGTTTGTCAAGAAAAAAATAATAAAGCTCCAGTATTTTCCAATCACTTTGAACCTCTCTGGGATGTTATCCTAGATTTTAATCTGGTCAATGGACGAAGTGAGACAGCTTTGTTCATTCACTTGCAGGTAAACACAGTTTTAATGATGAACATTGTCTATCTACCTACCTTTCACACTGGGGTCCTAGAGAGGATACTGATTGGTGTTCAAATTGACTATCACTCTGAAACAGGGTGAACAAGCTTAATAATAAAAAAAAAAAATCAGCATCTATAAGGCGAATCCTTAATCAAATTAGTGTTGCAATGATATTCCTAAAAGAGTCCATGTGATATTTATTTAGATAGGGGATAAGGGTTAAAATAAGGGGGGGGGGTGAAAAAAGAATGGAAATGAAACAAATGAAAAAAATCTAACTTGGACATTTTTCTCGAATGTTCGAACCAAATGAGTTTCCTGTGGGATACCCCTAACAGTACGCCATAGCAATTATACTTTGCTAAATTAATTTCCTAGTCTTTAATTAAGATTAATGGAATCAACAAAAACAACAAAAGCTCTCTCTCTTTATTTAATCATTCCAGAAAAAGATATGATTAATGTTCAAAAACGGACTTTGTACTGTTAGTGTGACCAATGTTTTACCCTGAAAGTAGCTAATACTGATATGAGAGTAGACGTGTTTGTGTTGTGTTTCAATCTGATTAATTTCTATGTTTCAGCAGTAACTATTTAACCTTTCAAGACACAACATTATATCCTTGATATGACTTACTATGATATGTGGGGGTATTATTAAAACTACAAGTATCCGTAGGATATTACTTTGATGTAGAATAGAATATAGTTGAAGTCCAA
The DNA here is from genome assembly GCA_002080005.1 of Gigantidas platifrons. Classification (NCBI taxonomy): domain Eukaryota; kingdom Metazoa; phylum Mollusca; class Bivalvia; order Mytilida; family Modiolidae; genus Gigantidas; species Gigantidas platifrons. Next base: position 311,115 of record MJUT01058299.1, on the reverse strand, counting down.
GAATGTCAGAGACAGGTTATATTCCAATGTGAGGTAGTTGTATTTTTTGCTGAGTTTGATTTTAAAGGTAGGCAACTGGTTATTAGATATACATATGATTGAAATTTATAGTTCCCCAACAACATAATTTATTAAGACTGAGGTAAATCTCCATCATGGACAGGCAACCTTAGTTGATGTTGGTCATTTTGTTTATGCCATTTGTGTAATACGGCGATTCCGTGATAAGACGTTCTCCTGACTTGGAGGAAGAATTCGTACCGCCGATCACGTGACTTCATAAAAATCTAGGCATTTTTAGCAGTAGACACTGCAGGTAGAAATGGATCGAGGAAAACGATCTCGAAAGTCATCCAGCAAATATTGGTGCGCGGTTCCGGGGTGTACATCTGACAGCATGAAGAAACCCAATCTGGAAAAATATGTAACATTTATCCCATTTCCGACAAAGTTGAAAGACCATAGGCCATCTTGAACAGAAGATGCCTAGATTTTAGTCACGTGGTGATTGAAGTCACATGACGGTATTATCTGAATACCAGTATCCCGGAACCGACGTATTACCCTTATAGACCTATAAATTACTTAGCGTTTTTATTATAAATGTATCTCATGAACGTTATTCCAGAAACGAGTCATGCCCACTAAGATAAATATCTTCGTTTTTACATTGTACTAATTTAAACTTTAAATTATTTGGCTTTCCAATCTTTCGATTTTAAGCGTCCATGATGAAGGTTATTCCAGCGTCATGCGCACTAAATTTGATATCTACGTATGTAATTGCAATATTCCAAAAACATCGAAATTACGTAATCAACCAGGATTACTGATGGTGACACATATTAGGCCTACTATGGAAAGTGGGTAAGTGAAAGTGACAGATAATGTACATTGAAGAAAAATATCTTAGGACACAATGTTATCTTCAGATTAATTGGATCAAAAGCAACATTTAAATAAACTTAATTTGGAAGATAGTATCGATGCATTTACTATCGTCCAAATGTGTCGCTATTCTTCTGTCTATCTTGCCGATATATTAAAATGTTGTTCCCTTGATAAATCATCGGATACAGTTGAGCTTATAATTTAAATAGCACTGTATTGAAATATAATCATATGTCGTCCACATTTCAATAAATACAAAAAAAAAACATTTTCTGCTGAACGAAGGTGTTGGAATTAGTTAGTAGATTGACAATGTTTGGTTTGTTGACATCTTTGTTGCAATTCTTAAATAGTTCGTTGTAATGCGATTCAATATATTCGATTTATAATAAATTTCCTCCCTCATAAGCAATATAAATGCTCATTTAGTTTGGTTATTTAAAGTAATCGCGTTGGTCAATTCATATGAATTTCATAGTGGACCTCATTAACCTGTGACGTAATACTCAGACATGTGCTGGCTACAGACATGAAGTAATATATTTTATAGTATACAATTAATTACTTTTAATGAGGTGGATACAAGGATTTATTAGAATATTATATTTACCGAGGCCCCTTAGGGTCGAGGTAAATATATTATTCTTGGGTTAATAAATCCTGATATCCACCGAATTGAAAGTCATTAATTGTTTTATTATATGACACATTTTATATGTTTCTTTCACCCTTACAATAAGCTTTTTATCACGACATTTTCGTTTGTTTACCTTGTTGGAATGTTATATTCACCTGGCGTGACGTCACACCAGGTGATTATAACATTCCAACAAGGTAAACAAAACCACGAGGTGATTATAATGGTTTATAAAGATCGTTACTAGGGACGTCAGCCAATCAGAAAAAGACATTATCTGAAGTCAAAAATAATGTTCGTTATTGCTCATGAGCTTATAAGAACAATAACATAATACATCTAGCTGGATTAGGAATGTATAATAATTATAGATTATTAGAAAAGAAAACGCTGGAAAATATGCACAAAGATTTCAACGTTTCGGCTAAAGCAGTGGATGATGATGATATAAAACTTAACTACAAGTCCCTTCGTGGCAATGGTGGCACAGCAGTATTCTGGAAGAAAAACATAGACAGTGCAGTTAAAATAAAATCTGATGGGGGCAGTCGTATACAAGTAGTTACAATCAATAATGTACCAACAATGTTGTGCATAGTAAATGTTTACATGCCATCCGATATCAAGGAGGGAGATTATGAATACAGAGACATGGTGGATCAATTGAACGAGGTGATACAAAAATATGAAGAAACATACGACATTCTACTCTGTGGAGATATGAATGCTTCGCTACATAGAGACGATAGACGAAGGGATCGCATCTTTAAGAACTTTACTATAGAAAGCAACCTGATATTGCCTACAAACTACCCAATTGATTTTACATTCCACCATCATAACGGAAAAGGAAAATCTCAGATAGATTATATTTTGTTTAAAGGAAAAACATTGAACCTGCAACCTGGGATTTCAATCATACCGTTCGATGCTATAAACACCTCAGACCATACTCTCATAAAAGTAGAAATTACCACCCAAATAAGTAAATTGGCACC
>MJUT01058299.1:263041-293398 GCA_002080005.1 Gigantidas platifrons | reverse complement strand
TTAAGTTACTGAGCTGATACAGACTACAGCCATTCCTTAAACGAAGTGTCTTACTGTAAAGGCATTAAGTTACTGAGCTGATACAGACTACAGCCATTCCTTAAACGAAGAGTCTTACTGTAGTTTTAATGTATCATATTTTCTTCATTTTTTTTTATCAAAAGAGAAAGAAATTCATAATATACTGAAAATATCAAAAACAAGTATTGTATTGAAGTGTCAGTACCCAGCAAGGAAAGTGAGCGGTCATGTATCCATGTATGTGTGTCATGGGTATATTACAATGTATATCAGTACCCAGCAAGGAAAGTGAGCGGTCATGTATCCATTTATGTGTGTCATGGGTATATTACAATGTATATGCTTCTCTGTCTATGATTTTTTGATAAGATTTTAGAACTGTACTGATGATGAGATAATTTTATTAGAAACTGGAAATACAAGGAAGAGAGAAAATAAACCAGTAATTTTAAATCAAACAATATGGTTAGGCTTATGGTGTTTAACGCCACTTTCAACAGTATTTCAGTTATATCGTGGATTTCAGCTTTATTGGTGGTGGAAACTGGAATACCCGCAGAAAACCACCGACCTGTTGAAAGTCACGGACAAACTTTATAGCATAAAGTTGTATTGAGTACACTTCTCCATGAGGGGGTTTTGATCTAACAACTCAGTGGTGATAGACAATAAATTAGTTGAAGATCCAACCAACTACCACACGATCCCGACCACGAAGTCCCCTAAATCATATCAAATAAACTAAGTAGAAGACCATTTATAGTATGGGGATCCTTTATTGTACTGATTATCATAAGATTTAACTGTAGCGTATTTGATATATAACCATGTTTACTGAGTAGTAAAAGCTAGTTGATAATAAAAATGATATATTTAATCACAAATAATATGATATATACTGATGTCAGCTGGAAAAATCTGCGTTCATACGTGTAATTACTGCGAACTACTGGCATTGCAAAGATTAATCAGAAACAATAGCCTTGCTGTCAAACTGCTGATATAAAATAATTTAACGCTGTTAACGGTTACCTTTTAATATATCCCTAGACGCATTACAACTGTTCTATGTATCATGTCTGTAATGAAGGAATGTAATATAATTTTGATCTCAGCGGTTTGTTAATACAATAATCTTAATTAGAAATTTGTGTTTCCCATTTACTGACAAAAAAGGTACTTTGTAAATGAACATCTCATAAATTGTCAAGTAATAATGAATTAAGGCTACCAAATAGAGTTTTAATTCACGTCACATTTAATTTAATTATTCAAAAATTGTATTAGATTTTCCAACGATCTTTAGCAACAGGCGAGAGGACTAGCGGTAAAATTGATATACTTTTCTTGATTAGAAAAGTACGCATAAATTGAATGGAAAATAATAGAAGTTAAACACTTTATAACCGCTATGGATTAACTAGGATTACAACTGGTGGTCACAAACTGATTTTTTATTACTATTTGGTTTTTGTAATGAATTGATAGTCATGAGAAAAGTCAATAACGACGCCGACAGTTTCCGTTATATTCCAATAACTCAAACAGTAAGATCATTACCCTAACTATAAACCATACCACACAGAACCACACGCGTAACGGCGATATATCAAAGCGAGGCTGGTATAGAGTGTTACTTTCTCGATTTTAATCAAATTCAAGGTTTTATTCAACTAGTCGTATCTTTTGCTATGATAAACGAGCTGCATGACGCAATATGAAATATATCAATCCACACGCGTAACAACGATATATCAGAACGAGGCTGTTATAAAGTGCTACTTTCTCGATGACAAACCAAATTCAGGGTTTTGTTCAACTAGACACATCTTTTGCCATGTTTTCTAAAGTAACCCCCGAGCTACATGATCCTATATGTCGTATTAACCCACACACGCGAAGACAATATATCTGTATCAGAACGAGGCTGATATAGTGTGTTACTTTCTCGATTACAAAGTAAATTCAACGTCATTTTTTACGAGTTGGAAACTCTGTCACTCATTCCTAGTAAAGCGAGCCACATGGTATATACCACATAGACACATGGACGCATCAACCTACAGTTTTTAGACATATAACTAAGCTTTAGCATATCGTGTATATGCAGTCTCTATGTCCGGATCTTAACAAATTTAACCTGCCTAACTTGTCCATTCAAGCAACAAAATACGTCCACAGTTGTGTTTGGTTAAATATATTTGTCAGTATATGTGTAATTATGAAAACAAAAGTTTAAACAGTGATGGTGAACAATTCTACCAAAATTAACCAATTAAACGATCACATCTGGCCTTATCTGGTACCTGCAGGTCATCAGACCAATGGATAAATTGAAATAAGTGTCATAAACGAGCTAAAAAGAACAAAATTTGGTAATTAAAGTTCAATTATATCCTAACGTTGCAAGTTTCACGAATTCCTCTTTGTTTTTCGCAAAGGTTTCATATTTTATTGCGAAAGTCGGTTGTTTTACATTATGCAATAAACTTTGACAATCAAACTAAAATAATGCAGAGCCAGGACAAGTTAATGCTGATCGTAAAGTGATTTCTAGCTTATAAGATATATCTGTTCGAGGTAGAAAAAAAAATGTAAATGTAATCTGTACGACGATGTTTTATGTCTAGATCTGATGACGTTAGTGTTGTGGCTTATGATCAATATAGAGCCCTGTTAACAATTGAATATAGAACCTGACCGTCTGGATGTTTTGTTGTTAAGTAATCGCGCCATCAAAGAAGAACAAATCCTAAAATCTATAAATATGACAATAAACCACATTGTACAAGCCGTAAAGACTTATTAAATAATGTATATTGGTCAACTAGCATACGTGATCGTAGATAAATTATGAATTTATACGTTTTTGTGACTGACCCGGTTTGTACTTATGAAATTATCTTACAATCACCCATAACATTTCAGTAGCACGTCTTGCGTCTTACGTATACATTAACAAGCATATCAGAAAGAAACAACGGGAGGTAATGTCATATCATTTGGAATATTTATGATGTTTTATATCGATCCAGTGCTATATTTGTAAACAATTGTTATTTAGCATTCACTTTCAGAAGTGATATCAAGATTTGATTACTGTGGGACAAAAAAGGGGTCATGTTAGTTTTATGTTATTTGTATTTATTTAAGCATACTGGGGTCCATTGTGTTTTCTGTCTTTTGATTTACGGCTTCTGGATGCATCTTTGGTATCGTAAAACTGTTCTCCCATGTCAGATGGTGTTTGTATTGTTTAGCAGTAACATGACTACTGACTTAAAACTGTTCTCCCATGTCAGATGGTGTTTGTATTGTTTAGCAGTAACATGACTACTGACTTAAAACTGTTCTCCCATGTCAGATGGTGTTTGTATTGTTTAGCAGTAACATGACTACTGACTTAAAACTGTTCTCCCATGTCAGATGGTGTTTGTATTGTTTAGCAGTAACATGACTGCTGTCACCAGTGGGGTAAATACTGCTTGCTCTACTGGAGCACACGCTTTCATCTCCATATTTCTTTGGGTGCAAGTTATCCAATTTTTAGTTTTCCATGTAGAGTTTTGTAGATCATTGTTTTTTCTTCTTCTCTCCATTGCATTGTTTGTTCTTCCTTGATTTACAGCTGCTGAATACTCCATTGTGGTATCTTCAAGCTTTTCTTAGTTCAGTTTACAACAATTTTATGTTCTAATAAATTTACAGCTGTCTTTATTATTATTTTAAAACAAATCCCCCCAAAATGTCAACAAATGCAGATGGCGGCCATATTGATTTTCTGCAGTACTCTTATGTAATATTACCCGAAACAATCTGACACACCGTCAAATCATTTGACGATATCAAAATCCAAGCAAACACATAAATTTATGAGCTATTCGAAAATTATCTTGATTGTAATCAAATAAATATTTTATGAATGTTCCAAAACGACCGGCTTTCTAGATAAATTAATTTATCATAATACAAAAGAACCATAAATGTTCAAAAGACCCAATCAATTATAGTTTTGTACACATTAATGTAATAATTATAGGCGCCAAACTTGTTAAACATTTTTATATGACTTCTTGATCATGAAATATGATGATTTCTTTTAAAGCTTATTAGGTCTGAGCAAATCTCAAAGTCAAGATCTCTAACCATAAAACTCATAAGAAACACGTATTTTATCGGCCTACATATTGTAAATGACATTTGAACATATTGATATTAAGAGATTAATAAATGAGACAAGATGTCTACCGGACTTGACTATGAGAAATTTGAACTGTTTATCCTTCGCGAGTTCCTCTCTTCGACCTCTGTTTATTTGGAGGGGTCTATATTTCCTTGATAGAGAGTTGCTGCTAATAAGGAGGCTACTGAACCAATGGTTCTTCTTGGCTAAGTTGAAGTGGTCACTTCGATAGTTTTAAGGTCACCACCATGACTTTGTTGACCGCTATGGAATACCTGTGTCACAAGAAATGCAAAAATAGTTGAAAACTGCCTCCGATTCTCCCTGTATTTCTATAATATATAACCTGACTTTTGCTTAACCCAAAATGTACTGGTGTATGCTAAAACAGTTGTCCTACATTAAACAAACATATATGTTATTAGGGATCAGAGCTGCAGGAATTAGAAGATATGTTTTGTATAAAATTGTATATACAGAGGAATATTGCCACTCACAGTATATAATATAGAACTCGAAGGTTCATGCACATTCATATGTTGGCATCAACTATATTCCTCAATGTTTGCGCAATAAACATGCCATATAGTATGGGGTTATTTATAGTTATTCTGGGCGAAAAAGAGGTGCACTTAATTTTAATGGATGATATAGGAACATATTGATATAATTTACCTATTATGTTATAAACAAATGAATTCAAGATATTTATTTTTGGTTGTAGAAAAGAGAAATACAATGTGCATTTCCTAAAAATAATGAGATACACAGTCATGTTTAACCTTTCACATGTACAATATGCAAATTAAATTGTAGATAAGAGATGTTCCTTGTATCCGGTGACTATCTAAAATGAATGAGTTATCGATGATTCAAAAATTGCATATGCACAAGACGAAAAACAACAATACATCAAACAAAGTCAGCTTTCCATTTCAAAAGATTTTAAACAAATAGTGAAAGAAAGAAAAATGAGAAAACAAAAATATCACACTGTCGGAAATCCCTATATCAAATATCAAAATCGTAGAAAGAGGTAAAACGAGACCTCTTAACACACAAATACATGACCTCTCACTTTCCTGGCGTGTTTTTTTCCCGTTTCATGTTGCTTTGTTTTTTTTTTGATATTTTCATATTTTGTTCTGCATATTTTTATTAATGCACTTTTGAACATGAGTATTATTGGTATATTGGTTCAGTTAGAGTAAAATTCGAATCAATACAGAATATCAGAAGCACTATACATATATTTATAATGTTTTTTTTTGTGTTTGTGTTGGACTAATAATTTGTTAAAATTTGCATAAGTTTTTATTTATGTTATTAGCTATATTATATGGTGTATTAATATAAAAAAAACATATCTATATCAAGCTTAGTGCACATGACACGTTTCTGGAATAACAATCACCAGACACGCTCAATGCCAAAAGATGGGAAAGCCAAATGATTTTAAAGTATTTGAGAGCATGAAGACCAAAGGTCCAAAACAAGAAATATATTTTGTGTTTCATTGTGATTGGTGCATATAATTTGCTTGCATACTTCCTTTGAAATTACAGAAATTATAGATAATTCACTAAACGCCTTTGTATATCATAAATGAATATACAAAGTTAGCATATAAGCGTTAGAGAAACAACTGAAGGGAAGTAATTAAAAAAGAATTGAAAATCCAGAGAAACTGGCAACATTGGGCACACAAGACACAAGTCGAAGACAAACAAAACCAAGAACACAACACAATATGTGTTGGACAACACTATGCGTAAACAAATACAAGTAACGTAAATAAGACATGAGCCCTTCTACAAACTAAATTATGTGACAGTTTCACCAGTGTCGGGTTAAAGGTGTGTTTGAACAGTAGTTAAGTTAATTGACGAAAATGACGTGGATGCGTTTCATGCCTTAATAGTCTCTGATGTCTCAACTATTTTAGAGGGTAACATTATTTTTTTATGTCAATGATATCTTTTAACGACGACGTTAACAAATTGCGAATTTCCCTCCTAAAGATAATTACGTGCTTGTATTATTTTCATGAATATTAAAACTATTCTAAGAAATTAACATTGTTTTTTAAATTTAAATTTAAATTGATTGAAAACTATTTAGACACCATTTAGAAATCAGAAAATGAATTAAAATGATCGATTATAACAAAAATACCATCACATCGTATCACGTTCATTTTACTAAGAGCGTGCTTCCGAATACGAAAGCGTTGGTCTGAACGTTTCCTTTTCAAATCAGTTATCTAAGGGTCATCACTTCTGCTTCAACTCACGATTAATAACAATCTATCAACCGTCATCGTCATCTAAACGGGAACCTATGTAGGGTAATAATTACTTAACGAAGTGTTAAAATACATTTGCTATTAATGTTAGCACACCAGTTAATACATAAATCAATGTCTTAAAAATCTGGTCTGAAAAGTATCGAAAATCAAACCCTTTGCTAAATATGATTGATTATAAACATTAAGACGACGGACATGGTTTCCCTTGATCGCCCCCTACATCTGCTTTGGTATGAATAAAATGAGCCAATAATTATAATCCACAGTCAAGGGTGTTGTTAACTTTGGAAAAGAACTATTAACACTAATAGTTTCACTAGAGCAAATGGGATCAATCGGAAATGCAAAACGAGAAATTAAAGCAATTCCTGTGTTGTCTTTATCTAGTTAGACTCTTCATTAATAAATAATATTCGATTGGACTCTCTCCAAAATCAATTAATTTTGATTTTATCTAATAAATTGCCGTATATACATACTGATAACAGTTACCGAAATAAAAAAAATTATTACTAAAAATGAAAATTAATTGGAAACGTTCGAAACTACAACTTTCTTCATATCTAATCAGATAATCACCAAAACGTTTAAAATAATAAAAATTATATGACGCTATTGAAGCATCGTAAATACTCTGATCTGAGAATAATGACAGGTAAAACTGGCGGCTTATACTAGAAGTAGATCGGCTCTGACAGATTACAACACTTTGATTGTGTACATTAGATAATAGTTTTCCCATTAATGGAAATTAAATTGATTGTTTGGCTGAATGAAAGTCAAGTATTACCACAAATGGTGGTTATATTGGTAAATATAAATTAGAACTGTTAATGCCACAGCGTGTGGTGGAAGAAATAACGGCGTAAACTTGTGAAGTAGAAATACTATATACACAATAACAGTTGGGTTTGAGACAATTGCTACGCACGAGTAATTAATTCAAAGTATTAATTAAAGTTATTTTTAATCAAACTTGTCACATTTTTGATATCTTGTATAGTTATTAATACTACGAATCTGTTCTTATTAAACGAGAGCTCATATGGTGTAATGCAATGTGACAATGTAATTCAAAGACGGCTTCTTCATTAACTAAATGAAGTATGAATTATTAAGACTTAGGTTCATCTCCCTTAGACATAGGTAACCCTAGTCGAATTTAGCTATTAAATTTAGTCCCTTTGGGTTTATTGGTCTCAAAAAGACTTTTAATAAAAACGTAGATATCTAATTTAGTGCGCACGACTCGTTTCTGGAATAACCTTCAGCAGGTACGCTTAAAATCGCTTTTAATTAATTCGCTTTCCAATATTTTGAATTTGAAAGAATCTGAATAAGGATTTTCAAACATTTATATCATGTAAGACACATTTATTATTAACAACTTCTCTGCCAAAACCATAACTTTCTTAACCAGAAATGACAACAACAGAACCGGATGGAAATCAATGCCATAGCTTGGTATGGACACATAATAAATCAGAAGGTACTAAAACATGGGATAAAATGTAGTCAATCAAAAAATCGTGGTAACAAAAAATACCACAATATCGGAACAATTCCAAAGTAAAAGAACAAGATCACAGAAAGAGAAAAAATGATATCTCCAAAACACAAATACTTGACCGATCACTTTCCTGGTAATAATTACTAATAATAAAATAGAAGTCAACAAACACAGAGCAAAAATGAACCCAAATCAAAACCGCAGGTGAACACGGGTATTTTGGAAGGGTAGGGAGTTTCTGATACACTAGTTGTCCCTGTGTTGTTACCAATATTAAAGGCAATCTGACATATTGAAACCATCACCCCTTGACAGTTTAGGGCCAAACGAAAATAAAAAAACAATGGAAAAACCTGCAAATGTCCATTTCAACTATGAAGAGCGCACTCTTCACAGACATGATGACATTATAAGCAGAGTCATTGTTCATAGCTAACGCTAAGACGATAGAATATAGTGGACGTACACAGTCATCTGTCAAAAGTATTAGAAAATGTCAAAAAATCCCTATATAATCAACCAAAACCATATTTTTTCAAAAAATTATTGTGAAGTCATTTCTGGATATATTTTAACAAATGTTACACCAAAACATTCAGAATTGTCTATATTATGATTGTTTATTTGCTCATTATGTTTATACGAGTGGTTTTTGTTTGTATATAATTTAAACATGATTGGTAATTTTTAGGATTTATTTTTTGTTGAAATATATAGGAAAATCAAAGAAATTTTTATTTGTTGTGTTTAAATTATGTACAAATAAAAATCATTCATAACAACATAATGAGTAAATCAACAATCAAGATATGGACAATTCCGAATGTTTTGGTGTAAAATTTGTTAAAATCTATCAAGAAATGACTTCACAATAATTGTTTGAAAAAATATGGTTTTGGTTGATTTTTATAAGGATTTTTTGACATTTCTTAATACTTTTGACAGATGACTGTGTATCCTACTCGTTTTATGTTAGTCAAATTTAATTGTTGAATAGACAGTCACTTGATTATTCGTTAAAAATCATTGGTTAATATGTTTATGTTAAATAAAATATACTACAGTCTTGAAATAACATATTCTATTCTTTCCTATTCAAAAGATGGACTATTTTGACCCTATGCTGACTTCTCTGCATGTCTATATGCTCAACATGAAACTCATCATTACTATGAAGCCTTCCTGGCACGGTATGCTAATATTGATGCCAAATGATTTGAATATTTTTTTTTTTTTGCATATCCAGCATATGAGTCAATGTTTTTCTGTTTATTTTAGGAATGTATTAAGGGATCTCGAAATAGAAGAGTACTGAGTTGAGTTCAGTATAATTTACTCATGTAGAATACTCTATGACGACATTTACGAGTAGCTTCATTGCTTAGATAGACTCATCTCTCTCCATCTCAAATTTGACAGAGAGACACCGCAAGGCCAATATCACGTAGGAATTGATTAGATAGTAAAATATACGATGGCATTGTGACATCACATTTCATCAGGAAAATTTTATTGAAATTAGATGACGCTTTATTATTCTCTTGATTCACTATATTCAGGGACAGAACACGTAAGTCGACTTTCACATGTTGGTTGTTTAAGCTTTTGAATGCAAAAATTCAAATAATTTGAAATAAATAAAGATAAAGTCAATGTTCAAGTAGTCACATAAATACATCATTTTGCATGAAATTATGAAATATATTTCAGAATATGCCAGTTTTTGTCTTGTAGCAGGCAAAATAAAATCATGAAGCTTATTTTGGCGGAGCTTGTGACAATCACGGCCTACCTGTGTGATTTATTATTTAAAATAAGTGTGTAAAACCAAGACACACTCCATGGAGAAAATAACTCAAAACTGCTAGTATCCTATTTCATTCATGATTTGAAACCTCTGAAAGTCTTTAAAACAAATTTTAATGAATTTCGTTTTCTAAAAGAATACTTAGCAACTTACGACAGTCATATATCGACCACTGATTGGTCATTCTTATGAAAACGCGTCGGTCGTGCGTACTAAGTTATATATCTAGGTTTTTATTAGGAAAAACAACAATTTTATACAGGAAATACACAGTCGAGGTAATTTCTAAATATGAATAATTTTGTTTATGAGTAATTATTATTTCTTACAATAATTTTACATGATTTAGATTTGAAATACTATCTCATGTTTGTAGATAACGTTCTTAAATCTTCATTATGTGACAACTAGAATTATTACCATAATCTTAATATAAAGATTTCTTTAATATATGATCGATAAATACAACTTAAATCATTTTTGTTCTAATTCTAGTGTATATCAAATTTCACGTTCAACTAAATATAGTGAAAAATCGAAGCTCCTTTTTGACCTCAATTATTCTGGATGCAATAATAATACACTATATCAGCCTAGCCTCTACTAATCACACGGTCCATTTGAGATAAATGATATATCAATTAAATATTGCAGTAATACTCAAATTTATACTGCGTATTGATACTATAATTCGCACCTTGTCGATTTAAATAAAAGGAACATTGATTGAGTAAGAGAAAACTACATATGCCAGTGTTAGAAAATTAAATGACAACATTGAAAAACAAATAAAATAAATAGACAAGTTGTAGAATTAGCAGATTATGTTTATTTATATCAAATCAAAGCGCTACAGCATAACCTTTCACACAAATCGCTCTAAATCTTTGAAAAATCATATGGCATATCAAAATATAATCATTTCGTTCAAATTCTAAGCTTAATATCCATGGCTATCGAACAAAACTAGTTGGGATCCCATTAACAAGTTTACTGCCGCCTCATTTGTGTGCCTGTCTCACACCAGGACATGGATTTTCAACACCATACATCGTAGTCCTTTTTGTGTTCTATGGTTTGTGATGAGAGGCGGTTGTTCGTTTTATTGATATTAGTAGAATTGTTGACCATCACTGTTTAAACTTTCTTTTTAAAATTATTGTTTATAATTTACGATTAGATTTTAGAACTGTTCCTCCAGTGTAGTATGTTTGTTCTTTTTTTATTTTATTGTTTAATCATCGTTAACAATTCTGTTTTCTAACTATATTCTAAAAAAAATGAACCTTTGTTCTAATTAAGAGAATGGACAATGACCTCCCACGCATTATAAGCTTCTATCAGACTTCCAGCGACGTTATTACTTAAAATGGTACACTTAGTCATTGTTTTTATTCTAAGGTTATAAACTAATAGTGATTTTATTGTTTTAAGATGGTATGTTGGAGTTTATGCGTCTTATTAACGGGAAATGGATTAGCAAGATAATGTCGAAGTGCATAGAAATGGCTGAATGATCGAATTCTATGAGAATGGAAGTATGTTCCGTTTTTGGCAAAGAAGGATGTGAAATCAATTCGGTTGTTTCGAATCATTTCCATTCCGTCAAAATTTTGTTATTTTCGTCTGCCAGATCACGTGATTTCGATGGAACTAAAGGCCTTGAGTTTCCGGTGTCAATGTACACAACAAAAACTCTAATCGATATGTGCCGTTTTAACGTTCGATTCTCAAGTTAAAAATATGTTAACATTTTCTGTAAAAGACATATATCAATTAAATTATTTTATTTGTATCAAAGACTTCAACGCAGAGACAAATAATTCTTTAAAATTAAATTTGTTTTCTTTCTTTATTTGCGGCTGTCAGCATCATGAAAGGAAAACGATCTGCTTTTGTGTATATATTTCTTATATAAGACAGATAGTGGGGTACCGAACACCAGTATTTATTCAGCGGTTTCCTTGGCGTCTCCATATTACAATTACTTATAATCTACCGCATCTACGACTATGATATGCTGACGTTGCCACAGTAATAGCGTAAACACCGGAAGTCGCCTGCCTATTTGTTCAGACGTCAAGACACGAAAAAGACGGAACGTGGTCGGAATTGACATGATTCGAAACAACCGAATTGGTGTTAAGAATACAGACCGTAACACGAGAATAGAACTGACCTTGAATATTGATGGTATTAAATTGCGGTAATCTACATTATAAAGTAAAAGGAATTCAAATAACAATAACCATACGTACTTTTGTTTAATACATATAGAACATTGTCCGTTTCAAAGGTCGTGACAGACATTATCGCTAGTATAATTTATGTCGAGATCTTCAAAACTGACGTTATTGTTTTTTATCGGTAACGTCATAATGTGTTTGGCGTCATACTGACTGATAATTTTCAATATCAGATGCAAATTACCGATGCATTTATCTTTTAAGCATGATATTTCATGTTGAAAATCATTTATGAAAATGTTACAGTATGAACAAGGTAAAATAAATATAAGTAAAAAGAAATAATCAAATAAATAATTATTAACAGCTAAGCGATGACATGAATTGTTATGTTATCAGGCTAGTTTGATTACCATTGAAACGTTTCCAAATCTATATGATTAGCAGGTTTTGACTACTCATAAAAGAGATTTGTAGAATAAAAACAATAGATGCATTTCTAAGTAAAGATTCTTTTTTTCGTTCATAGGACGCCAATTGTCCATAATATTGTCTCATAGTATGGTGTGATGGGACCAACAGATCCCTCACAACAGACGATTACTGTTAATGCAATTATATTTTGAAACAGTCGGTTTCCTCTAACGTATATTTATATTGGAACTTATTAATGATCACGATATTAAAATGTATCCCAATTGTTCTATTCTATTTTTCTATAAACTTCAATGGTAAATAAATCTGGACTGGACATTTTTATAAAGGATCATTGACATTTCTGGTTTTTTAGTTTTATTTGGAAATCATTGCATCATACTTGACAGAAGTCTTGATGCCACATGTTTGACACATTTTTCCCACTGGGAACATGGTCAATAACTCGACTTCAGAGTGCGGATAGAATTGTGAAATTTTGTGCACTGAAGAAATAGCGTGTTCAAAATGGCATATATCCTTATTGATATTTCGTCTTCACAGTAAATACATGTTGAGAGCCTATTAAAAGATATGTACAACATTATTTAAAAAAACCCATTTGTTCTTTCTGCATTCGTCAGTCCTTACCATGAGCAATAATTAGGGAACTCTACAATATAGATTAATATGCAAAGGGACGTTTCCATGAAATGCATTCTTTTATCAAATAAAATGTATATTACAAAATATAATGGATATTTTGACATCTTCCGACACGTGTAACACATCTTGTTAAAAATACAATTTTACATCATAAAAACAAAGCGTACTTCAAAAGTCAGTTAAAATATATTTAATTGATGAAAATGGTTTGTTGTCCAACACATGTTGTGTTGTGTTTTTGTTCTGTTTGTCTTCGTCTTGTGTACCATATGCTGCCAGTTTCTCTGGATTGTCCTTATTTGATTGCCCCTTCCGTATTCTCTAAAGTTTATTTACAAAGCTATAAGGTTTGTAATTTATCAATGAAAATGTTTACTTTTCTAAAGCATTAAAGTATATTTTGATTCGACAAACATACGTCACGTGGTGAACAATACGTTGTTTATTTCTACAAAATAAGTTTGTAATGATGTAATGGTGTTATTTAATTATCACCATCTAGATCTAGTGTTGACGACACTCGGTATACTGGTTTTGTAATAGCTGTGTTTATATATGGAATGTAACTTTACACGTATATTTAAGGACGTAAGACGGCTGATAACATTGACAGTGACGTAGCACATAAACTCCATCTATTCATACATTACACATTATATTTTTCATTGACGTTTTGACATATTTTGATTTGATCTTCCATCTTTTTGTATTCATACACTATTTTGTTTCTCGTTGTGAAATATGGGTTTTATATCTGTGGAACAGGAACTGCTTACCGTTCCGGAGCACCCAAGTTCACCCTCGGTTTTTAGTTGGGTTCGTGTTACTGGATCTTTAGTTTTATGTTTTGTAGATCGTTGTTTGTCCTTTTGTACTTTTTATTTTGGCCATTGTGTTGTCTGTCCTTCGATTTACGAATTCTGATTACTCCCTTGGTATCTTCAAACTCTCCTTGTATATGTTTTCTTGTATTCAAGTATATTTATCTTATCGTATGAGTTCTGGTATGGACGCACAAGCAAAAATAGATGTTGTTAAAAGAAAGGTGTTTTGTAGTGATCATTAAAAGTATAAATTTGAATTATGGATAGAGGTTGGGATATCTGAAATACGGTGACAAACCAAACAATATCAGATAATTTGTACTGTTTGCCTATATATGGGTTTCACACTATAAACAAGCGTACTATGAACTTGTGAACTTGTTCGTTATAATTATATTCCGAATCTTACGATAAGCTTGATTCATCAGAACACAGATGATCCTAGCTCTATGTCAGATGATCAAATCTTTCCTGTGTCTTCATATTTCATACTTATATAGGATGAAATGGACCTTATTTTTAATTGATATTATGCTAATTATCCCTATATTATCGTGATATCTCTCTGGACAGTACACATCTTATAATTGCTACAAATTAATCAGTGGTTGGATCTATCTGATAAGACTGCTTTTCAATACACATAATAAAACAAGTGGATGGATATCTTTAAGTGATAGGATGGCATAGTGCCATTTGTGGGGGGACTAAGGGTCAAAATTTGAACCAACATTGCATCGTAAAATTATAAGCATTGTAAACAGCTTTTTTCCTGAGGTGGACAATGGCTTGAATGGATTTTGGAACTGTTCTGACAGTGTGGTATTTTTGCTTTTGTTCTTTGCGTTTCATTTCATTGCATCATAATATTAATATGACTGTCACTAGCAATCACGTTGATTACATAAAACCTTTATAAGGCCCCTAAATTATAGAAAACCACTTGATTGCCGTAATCATGCAATTAACGACATATCGTAAAAGGGTCGTACTATTGTAATTAATTGTGAAGATTCATGTAAAATCACTGAACCATTGTATATGATAAAACGAAAGTTCCTGTGGCATCTATTTTAAAAACTTATTACATCAAACATACAATCTTGATGATGGCTTTCAGCAATTTGCCATTTATAAACAGGTTTCAAGTGCCACAATCCAAATGGAGCAATGATATCCTATGCATTGCTTCGATGCATTCTGAATAAAAATATGGATTTCAAAGATACACTGTCAACCAAAATTAATATGAATGATAGAAATAATAAAGAGACGGAAAAACTACATCGGGTTTTCTTAAAAGCTAATTACTTTCGCTGACGTCGTTTTTCTGAAGTGTAAGACTCGGAAATCGTTCCATCCTAAACTGGCCTTTCGATGAAAGCATTTGACATCGATGACTCTGTTATATTGAGTCAAGGATAAAGAAATTCACATGTTGTAGCAAATAATCATAGAAATGACTTGCACAATATATAAAAGGAAAAATAGAAGAATCGGTTTTGCTTATGGCGTTAAACGCCACTTTCAATAATATTTGAGTTATATATTTCAATTATATCCGGAGTACCCGGAAAAAAACACCGACCTTTTGCAAGTCACTGACAAACTTTATCACATAAGGTTGTATCGAGCACACCTCGCCTGAGCGGGATTCGAACTCACAACGTTAGTGATGATAGACACTGATTACATAGGTAGTCGTAAATCCAACTACCATACGATCACGATCACGACGGCCTCTCAGATGAATCGGACACGAGTTATTTTCAAAAGACATTAATAGAATAATAGACCGTATTATTATTCCAGAAACGCACCTTGTGCCTCAAGTTGGATATTTATGTTTTCCATGTATTTGTATATACCTAAAACAATTTAATAGTACTACGCTATACTAGGATAAAGAACTAAATATGTATGTCACATTTGTTTACTTAGAATACGAATTTCCTGATTTGAAATTATTTAATGCCTAAATTCAGTCAGATATAATACTAGGCAGGGAGACACGCTGGTAGGTAACAATAGACACAACAGAGCTATTCAACAAAATATAAATACAACATGGCTCTCAACTGAACATAGAAGAATTAAATAGAATACCAATAGCATTTATATAGCAGATCGTCACATGGTCTATATTGGTTAAAAAATTAATTGATTTTTCCAATCTTTTGACTAAAGAGTAACCGATGAAGGTTATCACAATGATATGGTGTGTGTACTAACTTAGATATCTACGTTTTTGTATCGTTTTTTTTATATATAGAAATCGAAAATAAAATGGGATATCTACATTGTAATTATTATGTACTTGTTGTAGGTCAAATGTTTCATCTGAGTACTCCGAGTTTCCGTCCAACCAATCCTACACATTCAAAAAATAGAATTAATGAGGAAAGTTCGATGTGGATAATTTGCGACACTTACAACGTTATATAATTTCTTACCATTATATTTGTTTAGTTGGGATGCGCAATAATATAATTTTAGTATTTAAATGTGCTGTTAAATAACTTTGATTGTTTTAAAGTTCCAATCGATGTTAGATTTTCTCACATCTAACCGCTGTAAAATTTCATAGTGTCTTTGATTATTGGAAGGAACTGGCTAAAATAATGAATATGTACCCAATTATAAAACGTTGTCATACAACCGGAAGGAAACAGAAGAACCGAAGCATTTTTGATAATTTTCTGTTTAATATCTTCTCTCTTAGACTACCGCCAATACATATTTACCATTATTGTGTATTGAAATACATAATTATACCTTGCAAGCAATTACAAAGAGGTCGTTAAATCATTGTCTGAATACGAGTCAAATCAAAGAACTGTTAAATTACTGATAAGGATAATAAATTTATTAACTAAAAGTATGTTTAAAGACAGCTTTTATGTTTTCTTTGATGTGAAGGGGAGATCTCAGAAAACTAATGAAGTGAACATATTTCGAAGCGGAACGATTTTATCAAAATAATATAATAAGTTTTTCAACGAGTAGGCCTGTTAATACTATGCAACGAAATGAAAAAAAAACCCACCAAAATATGCTATACTGTCTGACGAATCTAAAATCTAATAGAAACAGAGACAAAATTAGTACATACACTTATCACATATATCCATCACCGTTAACTTTGTCACTTCAATAAAAGGTGGCTCAGTGAGTTAGGTAATTGGATTACCTAACAACTCATACAAGCCTATCACCAATACGGCGTGGGTTCGCGCCCGGTTTTGTAAATTGCAAAAAAGGATGCACTCGACTCGCAATCGCAAGTGATAAAGTTTACCAGTTGCTTGCCCATGGTCGGTGGTTCTCTCCGGGTACTCCGGCTTCTTTCACCACTAAAACTGGTCACCATGATATAGCTGAAATATTGCTGAAAGTGGCGTTAAACACCAAAATCAAATGAAATCAATCAATAAAAGGTAACGGGGTTAAATTAGCTTTATGAACCCAAACCTCCCCTCATTCAGTACATTTATGAAGATGTCATGTTCGTACTTGCATTTGTGAAAAAAAAAAATGCTAT
The DNA here is from genome assembly GCA_002080005.1 of Gigantidas platifrons. NCBI lineage: Eukaryota > Metazoa > Mollusca > Bivalvia > Mytilida > Modiolidae > Gigantidas > Gigantidas platifrons. The sequence continues at coordinate 275,938 of MJUT01058299.1, read as the reverse complement.
GGGAAATATTTATTATTCTGTTAGTGGGATGTATGCTGCACGTTCTAGATTTTACTTTGGTCATGTTGTGCATATTTTAGACGTTATATATTAAAACGTAGATATCTAATTTAGCTTTAGACGTTATATATTAAAACGTAGATATCTAATTTAGCTTTAGACGTTATACATTAAAACGTAGATATCTAATTTAGCTTTAGACGTTATACATTAAAACGTAGATATCTAATTTAGCATGGACGACTGGTTTCTATAATAACCTCAGTTATTCTCAAAGTCAAAAGATAAATGATTTCGTTTTATCATTATCACGGATAATTTCAACTTTAGCTAATATGACGCAGTTCGGCTTTGAAACATTCATAGCTATTTTAAATGTTTTCCCTTTGATCTTTCTAACTAATAATTATATAATTAGTCTACACACTTGATTATATAACATATCATTGACAATTAATTAGCAACAGTAGTAGTGTATGAAAACGCGCACGTACTATGGCATATCTTAGGTTTGACGTATCTAATTAAAAACTTTCAAACCACAGCACTTCATTTGAAAAAAAAAATAATATGAAAAGATTGAAGATACCTAAAGGGAAATCAGAAGCCGTTCATTGAAGAAGAACAGACAATAACATGAATAAAAGAAAAAGAACAAACAGTCAAACAACGATCTACAAAACACTACACAGAAAACTAAAAATCGAGCAACACGAACCTCACACCAAACCGGGGTGTACTCTAGTGCTGTGGAATATGTGGGAAACGTCAACTTTATTATTTATACACTGCAAAAAGCTATTTTATCATTTGGTCCTTTGGTACAATATGTCAAGGGTTCTCAAGACACACATGACTTCAAACCACACAAAATAAAACCTTCGACAATAGAAATTACAGAAAACCGAACGGGCAATAATGAATGGGCAATCCGAAAACACTAGCAACATTGGAAACACAAGACACAGGACTATGACAAACAAACCAAAACACACCACACAGACAACTAGAAAGATGAACAAGACGAACCCCACCAAAAACCGGAGATGTTCAGGTGCTTACGAAGGGTAAGCCGTTCCTGCCTCTTATTAGACATCCGTCATGTTACTATTGTAGTCAAGATGTATTTGCCATTACTATGTAATGTATGAAAACGCGCATGTACACCATGACTTCGATACGAAGTTTCATTTTCGTAAGCGTAATTGTCGTTTAAAATCATGCAAATAAATCAACGATTGTGCCATTATCTCTACCATAGTTGCATCAAAATTAAAAGTGGGTCGTATATATACGCAATTTTATGTCTGTGTTAAAATTTCACAAACGAACAAATAACACAATATAACACAAAAAATTTAACTGTAATGCTTAAACACCGAAACAAATCCTGTTCCTACTCAGAAAGACTTTTGCATCATTTGTATTTCCAATCTTTTGACTTTAAGCGTATCTGATGACGGTTACTCCAGAAATATGTTCTGCGCACTCATGGGGATATGGTTTTTAACGCCACTTTCAACACTATTTCAGTTATATCATGGTGATCAGTTTTATTGGTGGAGGAAATCGGAGTACCCAAAGAAAACCTCCGACCTGTCTCACGGACTACATTAGATGTCTTTATTTATATTACTAATATTATATGTCAAGGTACATATTTACCTTAAAATTCCAAATTAAGAATAATTATGAATTATTATTATTAGGGCCTATCAAACTAGCTGAGCGCCAATCCTTTTTATTGACGTTCCTGTACCAAGCCAGGAAGTGAGCGGTCTTGTATTTGTGTTTTTTGGGGTAGCGGTTTTCCCTTTTTCTACGATTTTGTTTTTTTTTGGATTATGAAAGATTTCCGACAGTGTGGTATATTTTGTTTTTCATTTTATTTGCTGTTACACAAAATTACAAATTCCAAGTAACCTACAAGAGAGAGTGGGGAGAACAAATTCGTCTCAGCTGATATGGAGATTTCAATATGTTAACTGTTGTTAAAGCAAAACTTGTAATTCTGTCTTCAATGAATGAAATGATGACGATTTCGCTTCTTTGTATATGTAAATACTGAAACCATTGGAAGAGTTTGAAGATACTAAAGGGGTAATCAGAATCCGTAACTCTAAGATACTAAAGGGGTAATCAGAATCCGTAACTCTAAGATACTAAAGGGGTAATCAGAATCCGTAACTCGTAGAAGGACAGAAAACGCAATGGCCAAAAGGAAAAAGGACAAAAGAAAAAACGACCTACAAAATATTACACATATAACTCAAGATCGAGTAACACGAACCCCACTAAAACGGAAGTGAAATCAGATGTATAAATAATGCAATAATGTTTTAAACACTAAGTCAGCAATTTGCTTATGTTTGATTGAGTGAATGAGCGATTGTTGCTTAACGCCAATTCAGCAATTTTTCCAGCTACATGTATAACATGGCGAGGACAAGTTAATTGGATTATGATGAGACCCGCTTTGTACTAGACCAACACGCTTAGTTGGACTTTTATTTTGCTATCTTACTGAAACAATAGTCCACAAATAGACGAGCCAACAAGTCTTTGTTCTTTCTCCTTACTGCTGCGTGCTTAGCGGAGAAGCAACACATACCAATTTTTATAGTCTTTGGTTTGATCCGATCGGGGCTCGAACCCACGATCTATCACACTCGAGGCGAGCACGCTAATTATGAAACCACCGATGTGGTTATGTTGGATTGAAGATTAGTGGTACAATAAATCAAAATACCTGTTTCTGTTACCGAAATGCATCTTGTGTTATTTCGTTACAATTGATGACAACTACGTATGTTTATATGATAGCAAATTTGATTCGATTTGACTAGAAAACTTTCAATTAATAGTAATTTAAGCCTATAAAATTGCCTTACATCATTGACTCGTCCGTCAACTATTAGTGGGCGCCCTCCCGTTTAAGTTTTGTTTTGATACTTTTTAATACCAACAACCCCTGTTTCTATGACATCATAATCACATACTATTACAGCTACAGTTGAAAGATATATAGAATTCTCTGTATATTATATAGAAACATAATCTGGCTTCTAAGCCAAGAAAAAACTAATTATTTTGTCAACAAACTATTCATATTACTTTGCAAAAAAATGTCAGGTGGTTTTGTGATTAATTTAATCAACTAGACTTGAATGCCAAATTAAACAGATGAAGATGACAAAAGTGTCACTTTGGTAACGATCGGTTTTCCATTCATAGGATATAATATATACAACACAAATGGCGGAACATTTAATATGTAACAGTTATCTGTTCAAATTTAAACATAAAAGAAAAAATATAGGGAAAAAACAGATAAAATCTATTAAACAAAGAATAATAAATCAGACGGAAAAACAAAAAAGACAATCACGTAAAACAAAATTTGAAATTTGCTGGTAATAGAAATCTAGATATCTAATTTAGCGCGCACGACTCGTTTCTGGAATAACCTTCATCAGGTACACTCATAATCTAACGTGGAATAACCTTCATCAGGTACACTCATATTCAAAATATCGGACCGACAAATAATATGAAAGCCTTTAGGAGCAAGTAAAACAAAGGGCCTAAATATTATTATTAAACGCAATTCATCTATATATCAACCTGGTTGTTTAGGTGAATGGTGTTTAGCGTCACTTTCAACAATATTTCAGTTATATCGTGGAGGTCCTTGCTGCTTAGAGTTAGAGTTATGGTGTTTTACGTCACTTTCAGTTATATCGTGGCGGTCAGTTTTATTGGTGGGGGAAACCGGAGAAAATCACCGACCTATTGCAAGTCACTGACAAACTTTATCATATCATGTTGTATCCGGTACACCTTGCCATGAGCGGGATTCGAAGTCACAACTTTAGTGGTGATAGACATTAGTTGCACAAGTAGTTGCAAATCGAACTACCATACTATCACGACAACCACGGCAATTCATTGCTGTTTAATGATATGTCATCCATACATCTTACTTGCTGTATCAGATAGGCAATACATAAATCAAACTTGTTGATAAATACATGTATGTCATACAATTGAAGCCATATATAATTCTGACTATCCTTATATTAGTAATAATGGCAAATGTTGAATTAAATAAAAACGTGGATATCCAATTTACTGCGCACGACGCGCTTCTGGAATAACCGTCATCTGGTATGTTCTTATTAAAAAAAAATCGGAAAGCCAAATAATTTAAAGTTTTGGGAGCAATAAAACCAAAGTCCCTAAACAGAATAACTAAAATCAGCTGATGTAATCCATGGCTGAGGCAGGAGAACCTTAGTTTTATCTAATGTCACCCATGGCTGAGGGAGGAGAACCTTAGTTTTATCTAATGTCACCCATGGCTGAGGGAGGAGAACCTTAGTTTTATCTAATGTCACCCATGGCTGAGGCAGGAGAACCTTAGTTTTATTAATAATTACATGATTTAGGAACTGTGAATTTCAGTAATAAATATATCTAATAAACCATGTCAGTACCGAAGCACCGGGTGATATTACCCTGAGTGACTAATAGTCCACCAGGTATCGACGCAGTGACAGCTATAACAATTTTAGTGAGCACGACGCGTTGGCAATTGTGGAAGGTATCTAACAGACCGCAGATTAACACTTCACAGTTACACAATGTACAATTCAAGTTCACTTTATGCTTACATATGTTACATATATGTTATGTTATATAAAACAGTACCCAGGTAGATATGCTATTAATTGCTACATATCATGTGCTGTTTCCACGTCAGATATAATAAGATATTCTACACGGTCAGGTGTAAAGATCATGACGCGATCGCGAGATCAGCAGGACGCAGAAACAACACAGTACAAACGATGTCAACATGTTTCGTCCATGTACTTTAATCTGTACCGATTTGCAGACATAATGCAATTTTTAGAGACAATAGTCCGGGAAATGCGATGTATTTAAGGATTCATTCATAAAAAAGGCTTGTCTTAAGTAATTCTGATGAATAGGAGAAAATACTACACAAAAGGTAAATGCAAACTATTTTCAACACGTTTTGTTTTCAGTTATTCTTTCTTGTTAATGACGATACCATTACTGTATTTTTTTCACTCTTTTGAAAATAATGTTTTTCTATGTTATTATGGCTCATATGCTTCATTTCTTCTGTTACATATCATTATTTCCGTCATCTTCCAGAAAATCACATAAAAAGTTTAAATATGCGTTAGAGAAAACCGAAGGTGAAATTAAGAATGGACCAATCCAGAGACACTGGCAACATTGGGTACACAAGGACGACGACAAACAGAACAGATAACACAACACGGACATCTAAAATCTAGATGAGCAACACGGACCCCATCAAAAACCGGAGTGAACTCATGTGCTTGTAACAAAACGCCCGCCATGTTATTCATATGGTCAATACGTGTCGAACACCACAATACGCAAACACAAACAAATAACAAATAAGACATGAGCCTTCCTACAAACTAATTGTCATTTGTTGTTTGACACCACTTTAAAAAATTGCAGTTCAGCGATGATTGGCAGAAATATTGATAGATTCTTATAGCTTCGTTTTTGTTTGTGTGTTTGTTTGTTTCAGTCATAGCGTGGCTGTCCTTTTTATTAGTGGGGGAAAACCGGAGGACCCGGAGAAAACCACCGACCTGTCGCAAGTCTCTTACAAACGCTTCATTTTTCTGTATACTGCAAGTTACGTATATTGTTAAATATAATATGCATGTGTTAAACAAACGAAAAGAAAATCATAATATAATATAGTCTAATATTTTAAGCATAACAGACTTATTTCAAGAATGTTTTTAAAAGGCATCACCCTAGTTAATTCTCGTATTAGCTTTTGTACTATTGGAGTATTCGATATGTCTAACTGTTCTCAGATGAAAGAAAAGTAAATTAAGTTGAGTGGTATCTCCCGGGAATTTCTTTTGTTTCTTTTTGAATTTGATATGAATGAATAGTTGATAGCGTAAACCCCGTTGTCTTTTCGTAATATCAGACGCTATCATTGATATTGGAAAAGTTCATTTTTATAAAGATCGTGATGCCTCTAAAAAAATTATTTCCAATGAATATTTGTAAGATTAACTGACATTTTAGAAGTATCTATTTTCTATTTTTAGATCGTGTGAACGTATTTGAATCGTATTCTTATAGAGCGTTACATTTCGGAAAATTGCAATCGCATTTATCCGCTTTTTCTAAAGGTTCTTCGGTATTAAAGCTTCTGTTAGTATCTGTTTGTGGCTTCACATGTGTGGTATATCCAACTACATTACGAGAACGACCACAACGGCCCCAGAGACGTGTTTAGTGTATCTGTGTTTGTTTAGATATATTATATATAAATTATTTATTTTTTTATATTGGTGTGATTGGTTTGAATGAAATAGTTCTTTTTCAGTGTGCTGTTGATTTCGCAGTAATACAAGATTTGAGCATTACTTGTATAAACAGGAAGTGCTGCATACTTATGTTTTATAAATGAGCTTCGTTCGTCATATTATCCATGATGAATGAAAGGCATGAATTAGATAAATTTTATATTGTTATTTACAATATTCCTCTATAATTTCGTACTACAGACAATTATATACCTATAACATCTAATTCAGGAGAAGTTTGAAGATAACAAAGACGGTATTTAGAAGTCGTCAATAGAAGGTCATTATAGACCAAAAAGACAAAACGGGAAAAAGAATAAACATTGTTGTTCAAAACACTACATCGAAAACTAAAGATTTGAACCACACGAAATCCACTAAAAATCAGGGGTGAACTCATATACTCTGGAAGGGTAAACAGTTCCTGCTCCACTAGTAGCACCCGTCGTGTTACTCTAGTTACATGTACATGCCTGGATACTCCACAAACACGGGTGTGAACTCATGTACTCTGGAAGGGTAAACAGTTCCTGCTCCACTAGTAGCACCTGTCGTGTTACTCTAGTTACATGTACATGCCTGGATACTCCACAAACACAGGTGTGAACTCATGTACTCTGGAAGGGTAAACAGTTCCTGCTCCACTAGTAGCACCTGTCGTGTTACTCTAGTTACATGTACATGCCTGGATACTCCACAAACACAGGGGTGAACTCATGTACTCTGGAAGGGTAAACAGTTCCTGCTCCACTAGTAGCACCTGTCGTGTTACTCTAGTTACATGTACATGCCTGGATACTCCACAAACACGGGTGTGAACTCTGGTGTTCTGTAACACATTCGTGTGTTTAACATGTATCTAGTAAACATCATAGTTCATTATTTGCACTTTAAACCGTTTAAAATGTTGTTTCTATTGAGAGCTAAATTAATCGAGAATCAAAGAAAAGTTATATTGTTACAGAAAGAATTTGAAAGAAAATCCGGGGATCGATCGTTTACAAGTTTTTGTTCTCACTTCAAGATTTTACTTCAGATGCTGTTTAATTGTCCTTAATATTTGTTTTCTTAGCAATCGAAGATTGTAATATCGTATGAAGCTTTAATTTTTTATTATTATTTCGTGTAAAATTGTATTTACATTACAATTAATATTTCATTATTTTAAATGGTAATACGAGACGGTACATTGAAATCAATACACTAGGAAAGATTATCGAATAAAGAATGTTTACAAGAAAGGTTAAAACTTAATTCACCACGTACTAATGTTTGCATTGCTTTCCCGCGCAGGTTAGAAAATCGGAACGCGAATAATGAATTCGAATCAAGTGTGCTGCCTACCACACAAATCGTACGTGGAGTGTTATTTTGAAGTTTGATTTACTGAATGAAAATTTAAATTTTTCTATTGCAATTCATTTTCTTAAAAAATTAATATGCAGCTGAGTGTGCAGATTAAAGAATATTTCTATCAGCCTACATGTCCGCAATATCTCCGTAGCATAAATGTTTGCGTGCACACCTCGAGTTTTGTAGGTTGCGGGTTCAATCCCCGATAGTATTAAATCAAAGCTATTAAACTAGTATATGTTGTCTATCCGCTAAGCACGCAACATTAAGGTGTAAGAACAAAGACTGATTGGCTCGGAGTCATGTTAATATAATTGATTGGAGCAACATATATGTAACTGTAGACAGATGTATTTGTGCCGCAATAATAAATAAAAGATATCCACCTTGGCGCTGTGGTCTTATACAAAGCAAATATCACTATCTCATCAAATCGCAACAAGCTCGGGGTATGATATAGCTTTAGATCACTGTCTTAGTGGTCGCTATCGTAAATTACAGCAAATGTCCAGCCTTATCGTGACTCTAAGAGTTCATTATGGGGGGAGGGCACTGACAAGTATTACGGATTGATCAGTGAAATCTCTGGCCATGAGAGACTAGAGACGGCAAGTCTTTTGGCATTAGTATCGGGTTGCTTAACCTTATTATCATCAGTCGACGACATGAACAAACAGGCGACACAAGCCCCTGTAAATATTGGAGATCATGGTCTAACACTTTTTTCACATCCGTAGCATATTTCATCATACCGGTATTGTGTAATTTCATATACATTATTAGTTTCGAATGTTATTAAATATTTGTGTTTCATCATTTCAATATACACTAGAAAAAATTATGACGACCGAAAAAGTAAAATAAAAAATCCAAAAGAACGGCATTTTTGCAGACGCTGACTACACGGCATATTTTACTTCCTCTACAATGGCTCCCCCATACAACAGTCTTGCCATAATGCTATCTACGAGGTATTTTTTCGCTTAAAATGTATTTGTTCAGTGAATTATTATTTTTTTTAATGTTTTACAATATTTTACAACTTCTGTAAATCATCCTTGATAGATTAAAAACTTAAATTATTTAAGCGATCGCACAATACGTGAAAACTCTAGTCGAGCATGAAAAAATATATGGTTATTTAACGAGACTACATTGAAATTCAACAGTCCGTTGAGACATAAAGAGTGTTGCATAGCAACGTAGACAAACCAAAGAAAAGAAAGATTTCGTGTACAGGCACAGGTTCAATTTACAATGAATTGATCTATCTGTTAGACTTTCTTATTTTTCTCCTTGTATTGCTTGTTGCTATTGGAACGAAACATTATTTCAGTAAATATTACATACATTAATCAACTCTATACCTTTAAAAAAAAACGTAGATAACTTATTTAATACGCTCCACGAGTTTATGAAATAACCTTCATCGGATACGCTCGTTCTCAAAAGATTGGAAAGTTGAATTTATTATTATCATCCAAAAACACAAGTCATAATGTTTTATTTATAGAGATAATATTCCGAAATTTTGTTTCTTTACTGAATAAGCCAAGTGTCTAAAGTAATAAGAAAGACACCATACAGTTCTATTTGGTAGATATTCTATATTCCAACCTAATCTGTTTTTATCCTTGTGTGCTGTCTAATATGTAAATTAAGGCCATCGGCTGTTCTTTATAGGACTAATATTATACATATGACAATTCCTGTGTCACGATGATGGAGTTAAAGATTACTACTACGCGTTCTTTATAGGACTAATATTATACATATGACAATTCCTGTGTCACGATGATGGAGTTAAAGATTACTACTACGCGTTCTTTATAAAAACGTTGCCAAATCAGTCATATATGACGGTCGGTATTTTAATCAGACGAGGAAAACACTTGCATGACCGGATCATATCCCTAAGTAAGGAAGATTTAAGCCTTTAAAACTAGCTTAGGCCAGCCACTTTTGTTGAAGTGCCTGTAACAAGCCAGAATAGTGAGCTGTCATGTATTTGTGTGTTAAGGTTATTTATTTTGTCTCTTTTCCTACCATTTTTTTTCAAATAGGTTTGGAACTGTTCCGATTGTACCGCATTTTTTGTTTTTCATTGTATTTATCTAGTTCTATTATGTCTCTAATTAACACCACTACCTATCCCTGCAGTGGGCCCTTACTATCAATACCACTAAAGATCTCTGCTTCACGGGTGCTTATATGTGTGATATTACAATGCAAATTTATACAAACACCTTTATATAATCCGAATATTCGGTATACATATAAAAAATGTGCTGAGCAGTATAATAAAGAAATCACAATACTGTATTGAAAATCAGCGTGTGTATTATTGAATGGAACCAAAAAGAAAGGATGCACATATTCCCCCGAGATATTCTATTTTCCATAATAATGGGCAGATAAATAGAAATTTCTGTATTTAACAGATATTAACATACAGTATTGATAAAAAAAAACGTAGATATCTAATTTAGTACACACGCCACGTTTCTGGAATAACCTTCAACAGGTACGCACATAGTCAAAATATTAATGAACTGAAAACCGTCAGTAAGAAGGCATTAGTAAAATTTTAAGTGAAATACCACTATTAAGTTAATGTAAAATGTGGAAGCCTGAAGATTTATAGCAATGGTTTTATTATTTCCTTTTTTAGTATTCAAATCTTGAAGTTCGTATTTTTTTTAACGTATCAGTATAAACAGTATCATTTCTAAAACTTTTAGTTTTTATTTCGGTATATCAATGTTTTATGGTCTATAGTTTGATTGTCCTTCGCAGTGGATGATATTGTTGTATTATTGAACTTGCACTTTACAAAGGTGATTCCGCTCCTGATAACTCTATTGCATTGCGATATCTAGTGCTTACATACTTATAATAGAATTCTAGTTTGCATGAATGTAAACCTATTCCATTATACAGATTAAATGAATAAAAACGTAGAATCTAATTTTAGTGCGCACGACGCGTTTCTGGGACAACCATCATCAGATGCGCTAAAAATCGAAAGATTGAAAAGCCAAATGACCTAAACATGATAGCCAGAATAGGCTAAGAACCTAAGTTTTATTAATAATTACATTATTTAGGAGTTGTAGATTTCAGTAATAAATATTACTAAAGTATGTCAGTGCAGAAGCAAGGTTTACTGGGCGGATGAAATTGAAGTCGAAATTAAATTATTATCGAACAATTCTTGCATTATTTCTAATTCAAGATGAAACTATACTTGAACAATAGTTGATATTACTTTATACAAAGTTTGTAATATTAGAAAAAGATATATTTTCCTGCTCCACGAGAATAGACTATTTCTCTATTCTCCATAGTTACATTAATTTGAATGAAGCTTATTTACAATGTGAAAACTTAACTGTGTCTATTAGAGTAAGATAGTAATTCACTTTCACCAGCACGGCTGAGTTCGTTTTCTGATTCGCTCATCTGAGGCAATGCGCATTTCAAACATATTTATTGTTCAAAGGGTAAATTAGGAAAACAAAAAATGCATTTAATCAAGATCGCCATTTCTGTAATGGCACACGTGAAACTTAAAAACAGTTTATACTTTTAAACAGAATGTCGGATTTGGATATCAAATTCCGGATTTTAATAATCCTTTTGAGTCTTAGCGTTTATCTTTGTTGCTTAACACATTTTAAATATATAACAATATGACGAATACATATGCATTTGAAACTGTTTTTTACTTGCTTTTAATTTATTATTTGTAAACACGAATGGCATATTCCGTACCTCTATTAAATAACGAATTGAAACATTTTATGTACTGCTGTAGTTTAAATGTATAAGAATAGTGTATCAGCGCATGCTGGATAATACAATCGTGTTCTCGCTAGATGCTGATTCCTGTGTTTTTGTCGTTTCCATACGTGTGCCAAATTCTGCTTAAAGCGAAAACTAGCACATACGGTTGTTTCGCAATTAAAAAATATCATTTGATGTTTTAAAAACAAATTAAAAAAAAGAATCAAAGAAAAAATTTAGTTTGTAATCTTTCTGAATCTAAGCAATTTCTGCTATAGAAATGCTCTCCGTGCAACAAAACCTGCATAATTTGATGAGAACTTCTTCAAAAGACTGCAATAAATTGATTAAAATGTGCATAATAAGAGTATAAACTCACCTGCTAATGCATAAGTATAGAATACGGCTAATAATGTGAAGATGTATTTCATTCTAAGTCTTTAAACGTTATAAAAAAGTCTGTCAAGTTCCGTTGCTCTCTAGAAATGTATAAACTTATTAACTTTGTTCCGCAATAACCATAAAAGTCTTCCTCTGATGTTCTTAACAATAAAATTGTATGTCCAAATTGTTCTTTTTGCCTCAACTTTCAATCCAAGTGAAAATGACTATTTTGAAAACACCTATTTATAGTCATCTGTCCAACCCTAGCGAAAGTTCCTTGACGCACAAGCCTTAAGAATCAATCCCTCATTCAGATTGCGACGATTTCGCCTCCACGCTCCTCCCCCTTTTATCACCCCTATTGAATATTCATTAATCTGAGCTGTTGCATATGTACATCTCACCTTAATGAAATTGAAAGCTTATTTGGTTACGTATAATAAGCGTTGGAACAGACATTCCATTATTATGGAAGAAATTAATTGATTTTATGTGAAGTGGAATCAATCCAATGTATTTTTCCCGTTAATTTAAGGTTATCAGAGTACCAACAAAGGATTTTGAAACGTGTTTATTATACTTCAGTAACAGATCAAAATATGGAGGGAGTTTAGCATTGGAAGTCAACGTAGGCGAAGTTTCCGCTGATGCTAGGGTGAAAAACAGGATATGGATATTTTTGAAAATTGCTCAACGATTACCTTTTATTTCATAAATATACAACAGTGATTTTTCTTTTTTATATGTTCAACAATTGGTCTATAATTTCAAGGTGTTCCTAAGCGTTTATGTTTGAACTATGAAATGGTTTTTACGATATTGTCACTTGCTATGAAACCAAATATTTTATTTAGTAAACGTATATTTCAAGACAATCCATCGTAAATGCTAACCAAGGAAGTCGGTGTGATATAGAGATTAATTCAACTATTTTTCTATAAGAGAACAGCCATTACGTTTGGGGGTGGGGTGGGGG
>MJUT01058299.1:231242-241382 GCA_002080005.1 Gigantidas platifrons | reverse complement strand
TTTTGATATAATACACAGTATACTTATTGGTCTATAATTTCCAACCTCTGTTCTATTGTTTTTCTTAAATAATGGTTTGACCCGTGCTGATTTTAATTGATCGGGAACTATACCACTCGTTATTGATAAATTTACAATGAAATTGATGGGCTTTGTTAGTGTTGTAGCCGCATCTTTGACGAACCTTGCTGGAATGTCGTCTAACCCTGTGCTTTTAAATGAATTAAGATGACACAATTCCTTATATATAAATTCCTCGGACACAGGACTTATTTCAAGTTGTAATCTATTGATATTAACTCTACTATAAAACAGTTGGAAAAGAGTAGAGGCTACGTGGAATATATTTGGAGATGGAGGCAACTTTTCAACAAGCTTCGATGCCACGGTTGTGAAAAAATTATTGAAAATGTTTGTGATGTCATTTAAATTATGACAACTTTGACCATCCACCTTCAGAACAACACAAGCATTGTTTTTTTGTTTTGAACTATAATCTAAAGTTTTCAGCTGTTCCCATAATTTTTTCGGAGCGTTTTTGTTTTCTTCAATTTTATTTGCGACGTATTCTTCTTTATCCTTTTTTACATTTCTTTGTACCAAATTTCGCAATTTACAGTAATCCAAATATAAATGTTTACTGCCTGTTTTTTTTTATATGATATTAAATATTGATCTCGTTTTCTAATATTATCTAAAATTTCTGAAGTCATCCATGGTTCGGAATTCTGTTTAATTTTTATTTCTTTATATGGAGCTATTGAATTTAAAGTTGATTGAAATAATTTTCGAAAAATTTCCCATGCTTGATTTACGTTTCTGCATAGATAGAGTTCCGACCAGTCAGTTTGTTCAAGTTTTTCTATAAAGGCTTCTTGTGTATAATGTTTTAATGATCGTATACGTACAGTACTCTGCTTACCTGTGTGCTCTCTAGTTGTTTTTTTAGTGCAAAAAATGGCAAAATGGTCACTAATTCCAACTTCAATGACACCGGATTGGCAAATCTTTTCACTAGTATTACATAAAATATGGTCTATTAATGAACTACTGGATGATGAAATTCGCGTTGGTTTGGAAATTAATTGTTCCAATGCATACATGTTAAGGATATTCGAGTATTTTTTGTATATATCAGAATTTTTGTTTTTCATACAAATATTAAAATCGCCAAGAATTATGTGGGTTTTCTGGTCGCAAATAGAGCAGTTGATAGATTTACTACTTTTTATGACGCCCTTTGAACATTTACTACACGGATATTTTGGATTCCGTTTAGATGGATTTGGCCCTGGATGTGGATGGATATCACCACTTTGTAAGAGAAAGAATAGAAAAAGAGACCCGGTAGAGGTTTTGGAAAAAGTGTGCTGACCAGAGTTGACAAAAATATTTTTCATTCGTGCATGATCAAAATGAACATCGACTGTCAAAAATATTTTTATATCAAAGATTAAAACCTTTCCAAAATCACTTTTTTGGAAAGAATTTAAACCAGAAAAGTCAAAATAATGATGTCTACATATTACATTTGTAGGGGGAATTGACAATTTGTAATAGTTGTTGATATAACCAGCAATAAAAACATAAAATGCGGAGACCAAAAACACACCTCGTCCACCCGTCATGCTGACCTATCACCACTAACATTGGGAGTTCAAATCCCACTCAGGCGATACAACTTTATCTGATAAAGTTTGTCATTCACCTACGTCAGGTCTCTGGCTTTGCCCGGGTACTCCGGTTTCCTCCACCAATAAAACTGACCGCCACGATATAATCAAAATGTTGTTGAAAGTGGCGTTAAATACCATAAACCAAACCAAAATTATACATATCTAGATATTCGAAGTTTCAGACTTAAACACAGACAACAATTTGGCCGACGTCCAGTAGTAAAGTGAGCAACAAAGAGGTGAAATGTGAATTTATTATAAACAATTGTTAATATCGATTACACATGCAAGTTCATATATTAAAGATTGAACAAGATATCCAGCAAACCATAGTGATTGTATCTGTTCCCGTCTTCGGTGTTCCTTTTTGCATGAAATTAAGATTAGAAAAACTTAAAGATACCGAAGGGGTATTCAGAGGTCAAAACTCGCAGTATGACAGACAAAACAATGGATAAAGTCAAAATGGTATTAAGAGGTCAAAACTCGCAGTAGGACAGACAATACAATGGATAATGTCAAAGTGGTATTCAGAGGTCAAAACTCGCAGTAGGACAGACAAAACTATTGCTAAAGTCAAAGTGGTATTCAGAGGTCAAAACTCGCAGTAGGACAGACAAAACTAAGTCAAAGTGGTATTCAGAGGTCAAAACTCCCAGTAGGACAGACAAAACTAAGTCAAAGTGGTATTCAGAGGTCAAAACTCGCAGTAGGACAGACAAAACAATGGCTAAAGTCAAAGTGGTATTCAGAGGTCAAAATTCCCAGTAGGACAGACAAAACTAAGTCAAAGTGGTATTCAGAGGTCAAAACTCCCAGTAGGACAGACAAAACTAAGTCAAAGTGGTATTCAGAGGTCAAAACTCCCAGTAGGACAGACACAACTAAGTCAAAAGTGGTATTCAGAGGTCAAAACTCCCAGTAGGACAGACAAAACTAAGTCAAAGTGGTATTCAGAGGTCAAAACTCGCAGTAGGACAGACAAAACAATGGCTAAAGTCAAAGTGGTATTCAGAGGTCAAAACTCGCAGTAGGACAGACAAAGCAATGTCTAAAGTAAAAGTGGTATTCAGAGGTCAAAACTCACAGTAGGACAGACAAAGCAATGGCTAAAGTCAAAGTGGTATTCAGAGGTCAAAACTCGCAGCAGGACAGACAAAACAATTGCTAAAGTCAAAGTGGTATTCAGGGGTCAAAACTCGCAGTAGGACAGACAAAGCAATGGCTAAAGTCAAAGTGGTATTCAGAGGTCAAAACTCGCAGCAGGACAGACAAAACAATGGCCAAAATCAAAAGACTTCCGTGTTATGATAACGTGATGTACAAATTACCATGCTATCTGTTTCTGGTAACTTCCAGAATTCCTTATTTCAGGTATTTACGATGCACTGCCTTTATATGTCATTTTAATTAGATTTACTCAAGGCGGTAAATGCGTCATCATGGCCGCGATCGTACGGTAGTTGGACTACCGATCACCACTAATTTTGTGAGTTCGAATCACGAAAGTGACTAGATGTACTCAATAAACCTTTATCTGATGAAGGTAATCAGTGAATTATGCCATTTGAGTGGCTTTCCACGGGTATCTCCACTTACCTCTTTTCATAAAACTGACCCCAAGGATATACATTTTTTTTTAAATAGCAAAAAACAAAAAACAAACAAACAAACAAACAAAAAACAAAAACAAAAACAAAAAACAGGAACAAAAAAAAAGAAGAAAGGAGAAAAAAAACGACTAATGATATATAATAATAAAAGTAAGATTCTTATACCTCAGACATATGTCACATTTGCCGATTTTAACTATCCTGTTAGGCTCTTTAGTTTCCTTGCCCCCACCCCCACCCCAAGCTTTTAAGTTATTTGGCTTTCCAATCTTTTCATAATGACTGTACGTACCTGAGACAGATTATTCCCAACAAGCGTCTTGTACAATTAATTCTATATCTACGTTTTAATGCATACATCTAAATAAAGAACGGTAAAATAATGAAACACCAAGAACATCGAATAAAACTAGAACTCCAGCAAGGAAATCTGGAAGTGAGACTTCATACCTCTCTGAAATTATTACTGGATCCTCAATGTAAAATTTATTTTCTAAATAGTGATTTTTATCAAAGCAAAATCACATACAACTACAAGTTACATGTATATACTATCAGTTCAAACCAATTCACGAAATGTTTGAAGTGAAGATACTAAAGTGGTAATCAGAAGCTGTAATGGCCGAGGAGAAAAAGACAAACAAAGTGGTAATCAGAAGCTGTAATGGCCGAGGAGAAAAAGACAAACAAAGGGGTAATCAGAAGCTGTAATGGCCGAGGAGAAAAAGACAAACAAAGGGGTAATCAGAAGCTGTAATGGCCAAGGAGAAAAAGACAAACAAAGGGGTAATCAGAAGCTGTAATGGCCGAGGAGAAAAAGACAAAAGGGCAAACATTGATCTTAAAAAATAAAACAGAAAACTAAAATTGAACAACACGAACCCACTAAATATCGGGGGGTGATGAAGGGTTAGCTGTTCCTGCTCCACTAATAACACCCGTCGCTTTACTGTAAAACGACACAAACACCATCAAGATGTCCAGAACAGTATATTATTTTGTTGATAATTTTGTTGAGCACTAGTCACGATAGAAGCACCCACTTGTCCAAAACATGTTGATACTGGTATAGATCATAACATAGACACTGTGTTCACTACCATATATAGAGATGTTATTACGTTAATTGTGAATCATTGAAATCTCTCAAAAGTAGGATCGCTAATCGACATATAATTACTTTATTTTGATAGCGATTTTTGTACAAGAATAATTATGGCAAAAAAAATGATGGCCAGATATATAATCATACGCCTACAAATGTTGGACTAATAATTATATTGGTTATTAGCGATATCATTGTAGAGGGTATATTGTAACAGTAAGGCCGTGTTCTATTTAATACAGCATTGTAAATCGTATGGATTTAACTTAAATGAAATTGTATATTGACCATTGATTACATCTCAGAATCAGATAGGAAAATTTGGAAAAATCTTGAAATTTCTTCTAAATATTGTCAATTCTGGACATTGAGACTATCAAATTGACAACATATTTAATCCAAAATAAGATAGTATGCTTACATATCAGGGGACAAAAATAAGTGTTATTCTAGGAATTCAAAATTTTGACAAATACATTGCCGATACTACAGTTTTTCAAATGCATTATTTCGATTTTGATATTTCCTCAATATATAGCTATGAATATGTCACTGGATCTTTATACTATTATAATCATGACAGTAAAATGAAAATTTAGCAAAATTGATAGTAATATCATAACTGCGATTGGAAATAAACATTTGATATATGGTCAATTCGCTTTTGCATTATATATCGTCCAGGTATCAGTTTCGGAGCGGTATCAGTTTCGGAGCCGCCGATGTGCATATTCATTACTCGTGAACTAGTGACCCGTATGATATCAGAGGCGTATGTTTACATTGTCGATACAGTTGACAGTTCACCATACAAAGCAATGTCTCGACAGCTCTCAGTTAGCTTAAGTATTTTATACGTTATAAAATACCTATAGAATATCACTGTATTTCCTAAGTCCACTTTTTATACCCCAAATGTCCTGAAAAATGTACCCATTGTTGCAGCTGCAAGTCATTCCGATGTTGTTTATCCTTTTGTCGTCTGTCCATTGAACACATTTCAAGTGTGGAAAAAGGAGACAACTCTTAACAAACAAAAAATATATAGAAAGCCGTAAGTGTCATTTCTTATTGTCTGAGATCTTCATTTCTACAATTTTACAGATTAAACAGGGATGAGAAATGGTTCAAAAGTCATTCATTTCAAATTTTTTGGGTCTGTTTATTTGAGATAAGGATATCTACTATTGAAATTAAAAAAAAAATTGTTTAATTAAAAATTATTTTAAAAAAATAAAAAACCAAATTTAATTAATGTCATTATCAGCGTTGGATCGTTATTACGTTAAATTGTTTGAAGTTAATTTGGATTTTTTAGTTTTTATTGTTTATTGTTAAAAAAAACGTTTGAACAATATGGCAAGACAGCACCTTGGAACAAAATGCATGCTGTTCCATCCATTTTACATACATTAAGAGTGAATTGGAATACCCACTCCGAAATTGATACCGCCTACACAGGTAAGTGTGACGTAGCACTCAATAATAAACAAGTTTTGAGTAAGTGTTTAAAGGCTCTAGATAAAGTTCATGTTAAAACATTTTAAAGGAGACTTGTATCCAGATATTTCCAATATTTAATATTTCTTTCAATGCCATGAAAGAAAATAATTTACTATTTTCCCTTAAGGGCTCCGAAACCGATACCGCGAGGATATATATATATATATATATACTTTTCTATAAATTATACGAATATTAAAACTTACAACTTTTAAATAACGAATTTGTTTTTAATTAAAACTAAGGTTCTCCTCCCTCGGACATAGAATGGAAGCGGGGGTTTGGTGCTGTAAAATCTGATTCAATCCACCATTTCTTTGGAAATGCCTGTACCAAGTCAGGGCCATTGCGGTTTTCCCAGTTTCCCGGTTGTTGACTGCTTTTGTCTGTTTGTTGACTTATGAGTTTTGCCTTTCCCTTTGGAAGATTGCTCGGTGTACGGTAATTTTGTTATTACCCTTATACATGTGACCTTAGCTGTCATAGCTATCCTCTTTTGGTCCCTTGGTGGTCTTGCTCACGAAGATTTGAGGTTATTCCAGCAACGCGTCATGTGCAACAAATTTGATATCTATGTTATTTGTCGTAAATGACAGGTCTATGTTATCTTGATATTACGGTATTATTATTAAGATCAAATTATTTAATTGCATTCCATAGATATAACTAACATAGCCGAAAGTTTTCTCCTGTCCGACACCAGCAAAGCACTGTTAAAATACAAATATCCTCTCGTCCGTTAAAATCGGTCAACACCTGAAATCGGTACCCATTTTGGAATGCGCTGTCACGTGAGTTCAGATGTCGATGACGTCATTTATCATGCAAACTGCGTCCAGAAATTGATCAAGACAACAATGAGATTTAAACAAATAAGAAAAGATAGCTATGGGTTTTGGTGCCATAATGGTGCCATTTTACTACTACCAGTTTGATTTAATAATCAATGTCAAATATTTCCAGAAAAACACAGTCCGTAGTGGATAATTTGCATATCCTGTGTTTGTTCACATTCCACTGCGCATCTCACGTTGACCTATATTTACAACTCTATTAGACAACGGCAATATTATATTGGTTTCGTTTTGAAATTAAGTACTTCCTTAGACAACTTTCAGATTTTTTTGTGGGAAATTGTGTGGAATAAATATGATTTAATATCGATTTTGTACATGGAAATGGATAAAAAAAAATGAAAACAGAGAAATTCTGCGCTGAAAACATGTGACAGGAAACACAATTTAATGAAAAAATCGGGAAACATGGAAAAAGCAAATTAAAAAATATTGTAAAATACAATCTCCTTGGCCTATTAGTGTTCCACATGACTACTTTATGGTTGGCCGATTTTAGGTAGCGTGACTTGGGCGCCATTACAAAACTTATGCAAACAAAACAGGTCAGTGAGCCGACATTTCTTCATCGAATTTACCGATGTTTTGGCATTTTATTTGGGTTAAGTGCCAAGTAAACATGGCATTTATCTTTGATATATATACCAATTTGAATGAGAATAATAAGGAAATGTCTTAACTGACCGATTTACGGTCACAGGTGGATAAATAGTACCAAAGTCCAATGCAATTTTTTTTTAATTTAATACTGGATCTGGGTGACAAAAATAACAACAGAACAAACAAAAAGGTAAGGAAATAAAATATAAATAAAATATCATTGGAATTTTGTTTAATGAATTAATGCCTTTTAGGTAATTGATACTTAAAAGCATATTTATGATTCTATCTTTATAAGAATTTAATCAAACTAGTTTAACCCTGTCACGGTTCATTGAGGTGTCTGAACCAATTCTAGGAAGTAAACGGTCATGTATTTTGCCTCTTTCTACGATTTGACTATTGGATTTTGGAACTGTTCGGACAGAGTGGCATTTTTTGTTAGATTTTGGAACTGTTCGGACAGTGTGGCATTTTTTGTTGGATTTTGGAACTGTTCGGACAGTGTGGCATTTTTTGTTAGATTTTGGAACTGTTCGGACAGTGTGGTATTTTTTGTTAGATTTTGGAACTGTTCGGACAGTGTGGTATTTTTTGCTAGATTTTGGAACTGTTCGGACAGTGTGGTATTTTTTGTTAGATTTTGGAACTGTTCGGACAGTGTGGTATTTTTTGTTTTTAATTTTATTACCATGATGGAAGTTATTGTCTTTTACAAAGTTCATAATCTGGCAACATATATATTCTCTTCAGCAATCGACATTAGATTTTGAGAATACCATGTCCATTGAAATTGATGTTAAATGATATTTGCATTGATGTTTGTTACAAACTTTGTTTAACCGATGAACTCGGCTTTCTGTTTGATGAAGGGTGGGCGTCTATTGTTAGTATAATATTGATTATCATCTCAAGTCCTACATATTTGATTTACATGTTTATTGACTTCATATTTCAGAAGTAGTTTCAGATTAATGAAATGAAAGTTGTTTGACTTGTGTAATTACCGATAAAGGAGGGCCCATTGGGCAGGTGACAACACTTCCCTTCCTAATGAAGGTTACTGACAAATTGGAAACATATTATGAATCGTAGATGCCACTATGATTTTGTAGTTTATTCACCTTACAAACAATCACTGCACTTAGAGGGGAGGTTGGGCCGATTAAACTACGATTTTGTCTACGATTTTTCTTTTGGAGTGTGGAACTGTTCAGACAGTAAGTAAGGGTAATAACAAAATTACCGAGAACTCCGAACAATCTTCTAAAGGGAAAGTCAAAACTCATAAGTATATAAACAGACAAAATCAGTCAACAACCGGAAAACTAGCAAAACCGTAATGACCCTGACTTGGTATAGGCATTTCCAAAGAAATGGTGGGTGGAATGAGATTTTACGGCGTATGATATTTTTGATTTTCATTTTTCGTTTTGCTATTCATTATATACCATTCTGGATTTTCCTTAATGCCTGTCACAGAACTGAAATTTGGAGAGGAAATGTTAAATTGTATAGCTTAATTGTATGTTTTAAATTATAGGAGAATAACAGAGTTAAATAATGTATTCATTACACAAAGCTTACACCTCATGCCAATCAATATTCGTAGATATATGTACGTATGTAAAGAAACACAGTTTTGCATCTTTACGTTTAATTTTCTGTACCCGATTAATTCTAATTCATGTACTTTTTCTTTTCTGTTCTTCCTCGATTTACCGATTCTGATTACCTCTTTGGTATCTTCAAACTCTCTCTTCTTAATACTTCTATTTGTAACAAATTGTTTATTTCTTTACATTTACGTAATAGACGGGGTAAGAAAATAATAATAAAAACGTTGATATCTAATTTAGTGCGCACGACGCGTTTCTGGAATAACCTTCATTTCATTTTTAGAAGGCGGAAAGACTGTAGTAACAAAGCTGGTAATGTTCCGTACAATTTGTGTAATACATGTTGTGACGACCACATGATATTCCATGGTCTTTCATTTCTTCATAATTTTAGTGAAAATGATTTCCTTAATATTGATATTTACACAACCTCAAGCATTGGATGATAGTTTATTTATATCCGCCGGACTTAATTCAGATTAAAGAGATATAATGATATTGTGACACTCCTTTAGGTTTTTTTAGGCAGCAAATTACAAAATGAAAGGGAAAAGAATGTATTGTATATGATATGAATAAATACGCGTTTAACATGGGCGCAGCGTGATGGAATTTTGCATCTTTCCATTTGATTATTGTTAAGAAATAATCAAGTACAAAAATATATTCAATTGTACAAGGATTAAAAATATTTGTCTAGTGTTCCGAAGTTTTTTTTTATCTTAAATTCTATGCAATCATTTCATCCCATTCTTTCTATGTATTCACGGCACACTGAAAACGACTTATTCTAACCATTAAATGGAATATCACAGCATGAGGCATAGATTTAGGGGATAAAACGACTAAAGCTGGCGGCTGTAAGTTTATTAGATTCAATTTTTCCAGCCACGCAAATTGAAAGCATATCAACAGGACGCAGAATTCTCAAATCCATTATGTCGTTGCCTGTAATTGTACATTCTGGTAATATGTTACTACAGGATTACGAGAAGAATTCTAAAGCGGAAAATACGTCAATGAAATAATTCGCAAGATTTCAACAATTTTACCAGGCATATCGTTAAATGGAAGTTATTGTCGATAACTCTGACCTAAGAAGACTTTGAAGATACCAAAGGGGTTCTCAGAATCCGTAAATAGAAGGACAGACAACACAATGGTCAAAAG
>MJUT01058299.1:201281-229343 GCA_002080005.1 Gigantidas platifrons | reverse complement strand
TGTACATAGATCTTTTTCTATATCATACAGATTCAGGGTAGACAGTACTATTGGCATGTACATATATCTTTTTCTATATCATACAGATTCAGGGTAGACAGCTACTATCGGCATGTACACAGATCTTTTTCTATATCATACAGATTCAGGGTAGACAGTACTATCGGCATGTACACAGATCTTTTTCTATATCATACAGATTCAGGGTAGACAGCTACTATCGGCATGTACAGATTCAGGGTAGACAGCTACTATCGGCATGTACATAGATCGTTTTCTGTATCATACAGATTCAGGGTAGACAGCTACTATAGGCATGTACATATATCTGTTTCTATATCATACAGATTAGTAGAACAGAGTTATTCTATCACAACATTACGGTTTTGAAAATTGAAAAAAAAACGAAGTTACTTCAACAGAATAAAGAAGGTGAATTAATACGTTAACATTTTCTCATCATTAAACTGTTAAGAATTCGAGTGACTTAAAAGCCAAGATATATGAGGTGTTTTTAACTTAAGACTAGACATTTAAAATGTTTCAAATCTAAGCCGAAACCTGCATGGCCTGTAAATAAGAGCTTAGAAGTCTACTGTGCTTTGAACGTAAAGATAGATATAGAGGATGTTTTAACCTAAGTCGAGACCGTTATTTATGTGTATTTATACCATATCTCTTGGTTTTGAAGTTGTTTAGAGATATGCTTTCCGTATCACACTTAACCATTTCATGTAACCACCAAAATACATAAAATGATGAAAATATGTTTTTGTGATATTCGTTTTCTCCATACCTGACGACCGTTTAATACAACTAAAAGTCATATTGTCGTAACCATAGTCACTCTTAAGACTTACGATACATGTTGATAGGAAAGCTACAACTGGTGATAAGCAGTCATACATCTTAAATCTTAATTAACGAACACTAGAAATGGCAGTATGTTTTTAATCTGCTTTCTATCACGTCCGCCATAAATAAGAAGAGTTTGAAGATACCAAAGGAGCAATCAGAATCCGTATATCGAAGAAGAACAGACAACATAATGACCCCAAAACAATAGACACAACCTTGAAGCACAATGTGTATGTGGGCTACCCCTAGCACAGGGACTGTGATAACTATTCCTGACAAATATTCAATCTCTGGCAATGGCAATCTCGTAGAAAATACCAAAAGGGAAACATCGAGTTGCATACCGCCTTTTTTCAAAATCATAATTTCGTCTGATCTTTGTCCAGAAATATCGGTCATTGGCTATTAAAATGTCAGGAATTGAATAAATTTTACATTTTTACATACCTTTGCTACTGATGCTTACTTTTTATGCTGTTTTCAAACATTTCTTGACCCGATTTGACCAAACGGCCGAGATCCCTGCCCGGAAGTCAACATGACAGTCATGATAATCATATGGTGAGTCACGGTGTGTACCAAATGGCAGTTCCGAACAGAATATAATTTGGGTGGGAAATGTTGACTTCCGGGCAGGGATCTCGGCCGTTTGGTCAAATCAGGTCAAGAAATGCTTGAAAACAGCATAAAAAGTAAAAATCAGTAGCAAAGGTATGTAAATATGTAAAATTTATTCAATTCCTGACATTTTAATAGCCAATGACCGATATTTGTGGGCAAAGATCATACGAAATTATGATTTTGAAAAAAGGCGGTATGCAACTCGATGTTTCCCTTTTGGTATTTTCTACGAGATTGCCATTGCCAGAGATCGCATATTTGTCAGAAATAGTTATCCGAGTCCCTGTGCCCCTAGCGATATAATTATATTTTTTGTTTGATTTCTTTTGGGATATATTTGAAAAATGAGTAGCAACAGTATGTGTACTATGTCGGTCGTCTAACATCTACCAAGAGGTCCTGATTTTAGATATAATCTAGTATTAGACCAGTATGCTTACTTTCCAACAAGGACTCCAATCGAATATATGAAATATATGATAATAAAAATAGTCAATACACATATAGTAGGTTTTTTTTTTAATTTTTTTATTTAAATAATTGTTTCTCACACAAATCTGAAGTTTAAGGTAGAATACATTATGAAAGTTTAAATCGCGTTGAAGATTACAAAATTATTTAAAGTTGTAGATTAGTGGATAGGAAGAAAGCTTGAATATATCAAAGGGGCAATCAGAACACCCAGTTAAATTTCGCCTGCTGTTTACATGACATGAGATCTTTTCTACCTCAATTATTGGAGAGTTCTTGTTATTTGTCGAAAGTCGTAACTCATACGATTTCGATTAGGACTAGCTTAGTGAAACACAAGAATACGTTGTGTAATATCTGGGTCCCGGAACGATAGTAAGTGGTGGATGATCTAAAATGTAACACTCTCAGTTTTTTCGATTTAAAATGTACGAACTGTTAATATGCTTCAAATCTTGAATTTATAGTCTAAATGCCAGACAATTAACAATATGAATGCGCATGTCTTCTATATTACAATTATTTTTATCAATCTTTTGCAAGAAAAAAGTACTAATCATATTAATCTCCATTGTATCCATAACAACGACACAATGCCCAACTGTCCAAGAGATTACAGTATAATTTGACCTTAATATTTCAGTTTAATATGCTAGAGATTAATTGTCGTGTAAATATATACATTTGCACATGGAGATTGTCTGCATTTTATTATCTCTAATAAAGCTAATTTTTCTAGTAATGTTGCTAACAAGTTTTAGTGTTTTAGTATGTCATTCACCGATTATATACAACCATTATGCAAATAATTATTTATGTATCATTGTAGGGTGAAAATGTTGAGAATTTCTCAGATATCATAAATCGAAAATGCTAAAATACACAATGTAGAAATTGGAAATCGAAAGAAATGTTTGCAAAATGTGTTGTAAAACATAATAAAACAGTTTAATTCGTGCTCTCATACCTGGTGTGAGTACTTAATTAGAAATACTGCAAACAATGATACGGCAGGGGTTAACAATATCCGTAATTATCAAGATAATAGTACTTTTTAAGAGGAAAAAAAACTAAGCTTTTGTTTATCGTAACCTGGCTTAAGGTGAAGTTAGATCACATTTTGGAGACTGGCTGCCTACGATTGCTCCTTGTTTACCAGACATTTACAACAACAAAATTCTGTACTGTATTCTGTGTTTTCAGATACTATTGAGGAGTGAAATAAATAAAAAGATAAAAAACAAAACAAAAAAAACCGCACGACTGTATGACGTAAAAATGCTAAAACGTGACGATCGAAAGTCGTAAAATGTGTCGTAAACTGTCTTTAAATGATGTCGTAAGTGACCATTATACATTTAACTCATCCAGCCGTCTGTATATGGTCGTATGAATCAATTTAATGACAATAAAAGTTGCACCCTATAAGCCAATCAGTAGTGACACGAAATTATATAAAACTGTCTGGTTCGAAGATTCCTACATTCCGTTACGGAAACGGTTTTATTATAAATAGTGATGAAACAGTAATGGTTGTAAATAAAATATTTTATCGATATTACAAATTCAGTTTTATATTAATCTGTTTCCAAAGCAAAATATGTACATAAATAAAGTATCGTTGTTTTAACTGCCACTCAATGTAGAAGTCAATTTTATTACAAGTAAGCAATTTTCATTTACTAGTATACAGTCGGATGTTACTTTTTATAATATACCTTTTATATATTCAAAATGATACAATTATTATGAAAAGAAAGTTTGAATACTGATGGTCAATAATTATACCAATATTAATAAAGTGAACAATCACCTCTCACCTAAATCCATTGGACATAAAAAAAAAAAGGACCACGGAATATGAAGTTGGAAATCCAGGTCCTAGTACGTGTAGTATTTGCTGTTGTTTTTATTGATATTGTTTGATCTCTATAGATCTACATCCTTATTCTCACAAACAACAAAACACTGGTATAGTTATAAAACAAAATAAAAAACGTAGATAATGAATTTAGTGCGCATGCCTCGTTTATGTAATAACAATCATCAGGAACGCTCGTAATCAAAATAATAGAAAGCCAAATAATTAGAAAAGTATGTGTGAAAAGGTAAACTAAAGGACATAAACAAAATAAGTGAATACAAATTATAATTAGTGTTTATCAGTATTCTACCCTCCTAACTGAATGTAGTACTGCGGTGACTAGTAGTTTACCGATTTTGTTCCAGTATTGTTATAAATGCCGTTATAGTGACAACCGGAACCTTTGAACCGTAATGAAAGCGGGAGGTTTGGCGCCGTAAAATCTTATTCAACCCACCATTTCTTTAGAAATGTCTGTAACAAGTCAGGGCCATTGCGGTTTTCCCAATTTTCCGGTTGTTGACTGATTTTGTCTGTTTATTGATTTATGAGTTTTTACTTTCCCTTTATAAGATTGCTCGGTGTTCGGGTATTTTGTTATTACCCTTATTTACTATAAGCAGACTTAAATATATTAAGCATGAACATGATACAGAAGAGTTTAAGGAATCGTCGTGGTCGTGATCGTTTGATTTACAACTACCTATGTAATAAGTACCTATCACAACTACAGTAGATAGGAAAACACTCGCCGTTCTACTGTCTGAAATATCAAAATATTTACTTTTACTACAAAGCAATTAAAAGGGATGGCTTATGTATAAATCGCCTTATATCTCATTTATCTTAGTTTTCGTCAATTATTAGTTAATACATGACCGATTTTCATGTCATTTTATTAAAATATTTGACTTAAGTCCATATGACTAAATCATTGAATTTAATGTATTTTAGCTCAACAACATCTGCCAATAAACGAATTACAGAGTATCAGATATTTAAAAAAATAGAATTAAACATCACTTATTTCAGCACATAAAATATGCACTTTTATGTAAAAAGTGGAGTCAGTACAGGAAGTATGTGTTGTGAGTATCATATATCTACAAATATAATTACATGTTAACGTGGAAACCCATTAAACATGCACTTTTATGTACAAAGTAGAGTCGATATGCTTTTGTATTTTTGATCTAACATCATGCCCGTCAATTTCGTTTTGTATTATTCATAATGCAGAACTGAGTCATGAATATATTAAAGCTTTATGCCAAACCTTTATTTTTACGTCGGTATAAGAAACACCAAATCGAAGAAATATTACAGTAAACACAAAATCCGGGTACACAAACAAACAGCAGTACACAGATAAAGGTGAAACAGAACAAACGGGAAAAACGCAAGCTTGAACAACACGAAATTCCACAAAAACATCTGATTAATAACGTGTTTTCTTTTAACTGTGGTGATATCTTTTAATCATGCTTAATAATCGACAGGGTTCGACATGTTATCGCGAACATTCGACATACAATCGACATCGATCGCGGAACTTATAATCCGGGACGTATTTCGAACATCGTGCAATCGAGATTTCATATCTTGAATGCTCGACCTAGCATCGATCTAACTGCATTCTGTAATATTATGATGTAAATTATCATATCCAGCAGAATAACTTTTATTATAAAAGAAATGTCTGCGAATAACATTTTGCTTGTCACAAAGCAGTGGCTAAAACGACGAACATATACCCAAAACAAAATATAGAAAAAACATATACATGTATGAATATTTGTGGAAAAAATATCTGTATTCGATGTCCGATATGTTAATTACATCATAATGGAATCTTATCTATGAATTAAAAGATAGAGAAAAAAACCCACTAAAAACTTAAGGTGAACCCAGAAGCAAGCATTGCCCCCCCCCCCCCACTAGACATCCACCATGTAACGCATATTTTCAAGACGTCTTTGACACCACTATGAGCGAAACATACACAAATGTCATAAATACAATATGAACCCTCCTACAAACAACTGGAGATTAAGATCAACCGAACATCTGTTTGATGCGGAAATCGTAGCGGTCATCACAAAACGTAACTAAGAACGTAAAGACATATGATATAAGCAAAAAGTTGAACTTGAACACCTCTATGCGCAAACAAACAAACATAGCATAAATAAGACAAGTACCCTCCTACCAAAATATATTTAGAACATCACATACTGACAAGTTTTGTGTGGATTTCATTAGTTGTAACCAATGAAATTCACACACAAATAAGGGGCCCAGGTGGCTCAATGAGTTAGGTGGTTGGATCTAACAGCTCATACAAGCCTATCACCAATACGGCGTGGGTTCGTGCCCAGCTTTGTGAGTTTCAAAAAAGGATGCACTCAACTTGCAGCCGTAAGTGATAAAGTTTACCAGTTGCTTGCCAAGGGTATGTGGTTCTCTCAAGGTACTTCGGCTTCCTCCACCACTAAAACTGGTCGCCATGGTATATTTTGTTGTAGCTGAAATATTTCTGAACGTGGCGTTAAACACCAAAAATTCAAATTCCACACAAAAAAGAATACTACCAACAATAATGTCATGAGAACACTAATATATAGGTAAAAACATATATTCGTTGTCATACATGACCATCTAAAGGTTGTGTGAATCGTCAGAATACGCAATCAGTGTCCCCTATGTGGAACATACAATGGTATTGGCTCGTTTTTTGGAAAACATTCACCAATATGCCGATTGTGTTTGCAAACATATTCCGGTCATACAGACAGTTAAAATATTAGTTAATCCACACAAGTATATTGTAAATTATTCAATCTATGAAATTTAAATAAAAACAAACAGACAATAAACAACTACCTTATTCAATTCAACCTATCCGATATTCTGAAATATGCCTCTTTTTACTATCATTAAGTTCTTGAACCTCCAACTAAACACAAAATTGCAATCGAAATAATTCATGGGAGCCATAAATGTTTTAACATTTTTACATAGTTAATATTGTTTTGTATTTTATCATTTTACTTGCTACCGTTCGGAATAATTATATTACAAAATAATGTTGCCAATGTTAAAATCTACTAAACAACTTATGGATTTCATGTTTTTGTTCTTACACATTTTATCTATTTTATAATTCTGACTGTATTTAAACATGGAATATTATGATTGGTGTGCTTCAAATTGAATGTTAAATGTCTCAGTCAAATAATCAGCATTGGTGGAATATTAACCACACCGTATTCGCTATCGTACATTACGATTTTCGGTTTGTCTTTGCCTCCAGTTGTTTGTAGCCGGGCTCATGTCTTCTTTACGTTATGTGCGTTTGTTTGCGTATAGTGGTGTGTTTTTTAGTTTTGTTTGTCTTCGTGCTGTGTCTTGTATACCCAATGTGGCTAGTTTTTCTGGATTGTCCATGTTTTATTGGCCTTTCGGTGTTCTCTAACGTATATTATGGCATGAGTACTACAAGCGCCAAGGTTTGATCGATATAACCTAACATGTATGTGATGTACCGTGTCAATTATTTGCGTAAAGACATATAGTTTTCCATCAATAAAAATGAGTACAATTATAATATAACTTTAATATTGCCAAAGGTGACTCAAAACACATAAATTCATCCATCAAGTTGTTTCAAAACTATATAAAATGTAATATAGTAATATGTTTTTCATGTTGCTTCGTTTCATTGTTGTTCTGTTTCCGATTGAGACCTACATACTATTGATGTTGCTCTCATAAAGTTTATAATGTGGAAAATTTGTATCATTTTTACGCAGTTACACGTTATATTAACAGTTTCGTAATTTGTATTCCATATTGGACGTAAATATTTGTTTTGTTCATCTTTTTTTTAATTGTCTGTGTCATTGCATGGTCTGACGTTTCTTTACTACATGTGTTTTCTTTCATGGCTTCCTGTATGCATTTTTGTTGACGTTTGTCTAGGAACGCATCAAAGTGAACAAGAGGTCAAATATATATAATTACCACAAAGAACCAGATTGAATAGACTGGATTGGATTTTAATTACTATTAAAAACGTAGATATCAAATTACATCAAGTATGATCAAAGTCAAAAGTTTTGAAATCCAAAATGACCTTAATACGATAACCAGAATCGGCTATGGTAACCTACATTTATTGTATTCATATCGGAAGAGTTCTAACTAGGTATGCATTTCTAGTTTGCTTAATAAAAATGTTTGACCTTTTACACATGAAATTCTTCTCATCAACAAAAGCCTTAGAACAATGAAAATTATTTGGTAATAAATAAAATTGGTATGAACAAATGATTCCATATACATTTGTATGTTCAACTGCGATTTTGCGAATACAGTTTTGCAAAAAATGGTGTTTAAGGATGGATGAGCAATTGTCGTCCATTTATTAACATAGCGAAGCCACCAATTGTCAGCATATATCATGTAATATTTATCTTTTGATGACACGCGGTAAGGTGAGATTGGCACAATGCCCACACGAACGCAGTCCAGGTATATCGCAGTCGACGGGAATGGTGTTAATACTCTCAAATATTCGAGTATTCGAGATATCCCGATAATAAATCAAACTTAAGCTACTTCAAACTAACATTGTTTTACATCCAAGAAGGAACGAAGAAAAGCATAAAGATACCAAAGTGATAATCAGAAGCCGTAAATAGGATGACAAGCAAAACAATGGCCACAAATAAATAAATAAATAAATAAATAAATAAATAAATAAATAAATAAATAAATAAATAAATAAATTTAAATTAATGGCCACAAGAGAAAAAGGACTAGAAGATAAACAATGATCTACAAAACACTACACAGCGAGTGTTGAACTCGTGTGTTCCGGAAGAGTGAACAGTTCCTGCTCCACTGGGGCACCTACTTATCCTATAAACTGTATGTATTTTAACTAGTTATACGATTAGCAAAATAAATAAACATCGTCACGGGGTCATATAGCTAGGGATCGTCAGTTTAATGGCGGGAGAACTAAAGATTGGACAACACGAACACAAATATGAGTTAAACATCGTCACGGTGTCATATAACCAGAAATGGTTTATTTATTGAGAGGAAGAATTTAATATCCTAGCGGAAGAGAAACTGATCTTGACTTATTACCGGGTTTGTAACTAGATTAACACGACGTATGTCACTAGTGGAGCAGGAACTGCTTACCCTTCCGGGGCACCTGAGTTAACCCCCGGTTTTTAGTGTGATTCGTATTACTCGATCTTTAGTTTTATATGTATGTTTTGTAGATCGTTGTTTGTCTTTGTGTACTTTTTCTTTTGTCCATTGTGTTGTCTTTTCGTCTTCGATATACGGATTCTGATTGCCTCTTTGGTATCTTCAAACTCTTCTTGAATATCGTATGGATTAAGGAGCGAGTCACTCCAATTAGACTATAGACTATTCTGAAACGTACACGACCGGATTCATAAACACACTAAGAGTCACGTTTCAACCTTAATAACAAATACAACGTTGGGATTGTCTTATTGAGTCTAAATAAAATTTTAATTACATTGATTGCCATATTAATTGATATATTTGCAATGAAATCAATCAAAAATATTATAATTATGAAATTGTTGTACTAAAAATTGACAATGTAAATAATACTACTGTTCTCAATTTTGAATTTTCGCTGAATGCCCGGATACACATAAAGTAAATCTTTAATGAACTGTTCCGACAGTATGGTATTTGATGTTTTTCTTTTATTGTTCTAATGTTTGCTTTCCTTGCGGGTATAATCAAAGATGACATTACTATATTAACTACCTATAAGAATGTATTGATAAATTGAATATGTACTTGAAAATATGTTTCAAGTCTTTACGCCAATGATTTTGCTCCACTGACTGCATCGCTCGAGAACTTAAATTCTCAACTTTACTGTTTTTATCAATAATGTCCAACCAGGAAATTGAAGGTCGATATAGACAAAGTAAAAATAATGATTTTCTCTTATTGTTGCTTATCACACTATTTAATCTTCCAATAGACAATACTAACATTTATATTATAGTACAGGCATACATAGCGTTGGTTGTGCCAGCATGTATTTCTTGTTTATGTATCAAGAAAAATCAGAACAGTTTGAATATAACAAATGGGTAATCAGAAGCCGTAAATCAAAGATTGCAAGACAATACAATGACCAAAAGAAACAAGACAATACAATGACCAAAAGAAACAAGACAATACAATGACCAAAAGAAACAAGACAAAAGAACAAACAACCATCTATAAAACACAACACAGAAAACTAAAAATGGAGCAACACGAATTCAAAGATAAACAGATATGAACTCGGGTGTCCGGAGAGGTTCAGTCCCTGCTTCACTAGTGGTACCCGTCGTGCTATTCTTGTTACATACACAAGGATAAGTCATGAATGAGGAAAAGAAAGGAAATGTATGGACAAAGGAAAAATCTAAAGATTTTCCGTATTCATGGTCAAGAGTCGAACTCACCAGCCCGGGTAGCGATATTCATTGATTTTATTGTAATATACTACCAGTATTCTATTATTGTCTTCTCCTGAAGGAACTGCTCTCCTATTGTGCTGTTTGGTGAGGTATAGTGCCTGAACCAACACTAGGGGAAAGCTGTTACCGAGGGAGAAGAAAGTAATATGCTTAGTACAGAACATCTCATTTTTTAGATAAAACAAATTGAAAATAAAAATGAAACTCGACAAATTCATAATTAGATTAAAAAACTTAAGCCTATATATAATTCAATGTTGAATGATGCATAGCGAATTCGGGTGATATCCATTGCATATTATACGTTATCAGTCTCGAGATGTTATATATCCCGTTTTAAGGGGCAGTGGTTTTGCTAAACGATGATGCGTCAACACAGCACGGCACCCATGAAGTGTTAGAAGTAAATTTTTAGCCAATCAAAATTCTACTTGCCACAAGAACATCAGAAAATAACATTCAGAAAAAAATGTGTATCATACTGTTTAAAGTTAATAGCAAGAAAATAAAGTTTAGTTCTATAATGCATTTTCTTAGACTTCGAAATTGTTTTGTCAAAATCGTCACAAACCAACAAAATGTTTGAAATTTTGACAGATTTTTTTTTTCCGGAAATCAATAATATCTTTCTGTAGTGTTCAGTTTCATTTCAAAACAATGCGATAGTGGTATATTTTGGAGAGTATATTGCAATATCATAAAAGTTTCTTTTATTTTAAGCAACTTGTCAAAGTGATATTCAGCCCCATTAAATAGCTTCTGTTGTAGACATTACCGGAACCGGAAGTAACTAAACTGGACATCTGTTTATCACATTAGTAATTCTTCTTTGAGTCAGGAATAGAAATCGTGCTCTTACATAATGTTGTCCGATAGTTTGACAATGATTGATACTGTCAGGGAATTATCGTTCGTTAAACTGCTTTTAACTGTCAACGCGATCAATAGAGTGGTCATGCCACCTGGTTGTTCAACGATTGATGTCCTCCATGTTAAAAATGAATTCTGCATATTTATTTATAAGTTTACACCATTTAGATATAAAATTAATAATTGTTTTGCTTATGAATCACAACATATTACTTTCTTTCCTTTTTTTTATTGTTAAATTCCACTTCAATTAATGAACCATTGGTTGTTCTAAAGCACGCTTTTGATGTAGAAATACTTGCTTTGTAAAGTGCATTCACATATCATCACTGTCAGGTGGATCCAGCTAAGTTATAGACTTGTAAAAACGTGTTTTAACAGAATGTTTCCAATTTCGTACTTGTCATTTTTCTTTTTACCATGTTTTGTAATTTAAGCTTTGAATTACGACTCGGTATCTTTTGATTTTTCTTAAAATAACTTGTTTTGAAATCTGACTTTTTTTTCTTCTAAAATTGTGATGTCTGATTCCGCCTCTGAATGCGATATTTGAATGGCGACGTTTCATGTAGTGGTCTCGCTATGAACAATAAAATATCGGAATCGTTTTCGCAACTGTTGCACTGTAAATTCATGTAAGGAAACAACTGAATATATAAGTAAATAAACAAATAGAATAAAAATGACAGAAAGGTTAGGATAGGTTTATGGTGTTTAACGCCACTTTCAACAATATAATGACAGAATGAATAGATAAATATATGAATAAATAATGGTCTGAAATGTATTTTTTTTACATTAAATTTATTAACAATAAATAAATAAAAAAAATAAATAAATAATTGACGTTCTATATAATATTTTTTCAATACTACCTATAAGGGATCAAGCCTGCAACCACTTAGCGATATTTGTCTTACATCCTGTTTGTTACATTAAAATTACGCCACACCGTTTTCGTAAATAGCGTTATTTTATTGTACAACAATCTCCGAACGCACCTGTTTCTTATACATAACCGTGTCAAAGAGGACTATTTATTTTCTAAACAATTCTAATGGTCGTATTATAAAAATGATTGTTATTATATTAATCACATAATAGGTCACGTGACTAAATCGATGCCCAAAATTATATACAAATCACAACAGTTGTTAATTATTCTGTTATTCGCATTAAACAGACCACAAAAATCCCAATTAAAAGCAGTCAATTTTCAGATCAAGTAACCCTATTACAATTTATAGAATAGTTCTTAATTAAGAAAGAATCTATGAATGGAATCTGGGATACTCAGGGATCCTTTGTTAAAAGGTATTATCGGTTTAACGTCATGGTTGTTAAACAAAGAATTCCGTCTTTTATGTCATTTACCAATTTTAATTGAATTGCACTTCTGATCTAATAATGACTTTGTAATAAGTTCCATTCATTGGAATCTAACAAAATAAAGTTGTGAGTGAACTTGTGTACTAAAAAAATCATTATATTTGCGTGGTCACATGTACATGTACAATACTCGAGACTTCGGATTTTTGTTTTGTATCTAAAAATACATGTAAATGAACATTAGAGAATACCGAACGGGCAATCAAAAAAGTGGACAATCCAGAGAAATTGGCAACACAGGGCACACAATTCAAAGAAAAAAAACAACACATTATGTGTTGGACAAACAAACACAAATAACGTAAACAAGACATGATCCCTCCTACAAACTACTGAAGGCAAAGACAAGCCCAACATCGTTTTTATGCGGACATCCTACAGGACATCACAACATGGAACTCAGAACGTAAAGACATATACTAGCACAACACAAAAACTAGTTGTAAATATCATATCTGTAGTAATAGAGGATGGGTGTGTAAGGTTGTTCGTTCTTGATTGTCTTTTCGTTTTTCTCTAACGTTTATTCGTTAAACGAATCTATGCAAAATGTATGCACATAAAAAAAGAAAAGTGTTTTATGTTAAAATGTCATATAACCACTTTTCAGTCAGACCAGGAAAATGTTCTCAATTTTCATTTAGAAAATAGTGTGCATTTTATACATACATAAAAAAACAGATGAGTAACACGGATTCCACCAAGAACCGTTGATGAACACAGGTGCTCACGAAAGGAAAGCAGTCCCTGCCTCTTATAATAAGACATCCGCCATGTTATTCATATAGCTGTTACAGTTAAAAAATTACTGTGGCAACGAATGTTTGCAATGCTACAAGTTAAAATAATAACGACTGCAACTTTTATTGTGTTCTGAAAGTCAATTTTTGCCAATCACAAATTTTATATCAGAAATGTTAGAGTAATTTTGTAGCAATTTGTTATTTGCTAGTTTAATATCAATTATTTCAAATTTACATCTGCAAATGTTTATTTCCTGCATACGTGTACTAATAATTTCCGTCCGCAAATGTTTTATAACTTTTAAAAGGTATATCTGTAAGACATAATAGTGTCCTGTGAAATTGTGTCCGATTGTATCTTTTTCAAATGAAAAATCCCCAACAGACCAAAAGAAGTCACCTCTGCGCTTTATTCCGTCCTCGGACTTTATCGTAGAAAACAATTATAACAGAGGACAATATTTCACGGTGGACACTATTTAATCCTACATATCAACAAAAATGTCAGGTTTGTAATCAAATGCACAATCACTTTTATGTAGTTTTTATATTATAGGTTTAGAACATAACTGTTTATTTAATAAATACGCAAGATATAAAATTTTGTTTCTAGAATAATCTTCATCAGGTATATCAAAGTCGAAAGGTTGAAAAGCCATATGATTTTAAAGGTGTTGCGAGCAAATAAACCAAAGGGCCTAAACATGATCACTACAACTGGTTATTGTCACCTATGTCTGAGGGAGGAGAACCGTAGTTTTATTAACAATTACATTATTTAGGAACTGTAAATGTCAGTAAAATATATCTAATAAACTACGTCAGTCCCGAAGCACTGGCTACTGGGCGGATGGTAAGCCATTTCAAACACGACTGGCAACATATATATATATATGTTTTTTTACAAAGTAAACATGAGAGGTATACAATATTCATATAGAGAGGACAACAATTGAAGAGAGAACAGACATACATGGTCCATAATTACTGGATTAAAATCAAACTTCCGAACTAAATAAACGAATTGTATACGAATTTACAAAAGTCTAACAAAGACTTATTTATTGCATAATTATTTTCAGAGAAATTCAAGTAGTGTAGACTATTAAAATGTTCCATTGCTCTACAGCTATAAATAACCCATAGAAACATCTAACTTACCTAATATCAAAATACAAGAAACAGGAAATCCAA
The DNA here is from genome assembly GCA_002080005.1 of Gigantidas platifrons. Taxonomy (NCBI): domain Eukaryota; kingdom Metazoa; phylum Mollusca; class Bivalvia; order Mytilida; family Modiolidae; genus Gigantidas; species Gigantidas platifrons. Next base: position 214,800 of record MJUT01058299.1, on the reverse strand, counting down.
ATATTACAACTTCAGCCCATTACATTTCTGATTGCCATAATTTTGTTTACATAAAATTTATTGCTTATGCTGCTGGCATAGAATTTTAAAAGAATGGTTTGTATTTGTAAGATATAGGGAGAATAATATGTTATGTTCCCTTTAACTTATTACAATACCTGTTAATTTGCATCATCAAAGGGCAGTTTAATGAGTTTGTACTCCAGCAACATATATACCAGGTAATGAAACAATATATACCTAAATGAAGTACACATACAATGTGTTTTACTTAGATTGTAGTTAGTTTATGATGATTTTATTTGTTAAATTAACAAAAGGGATAGGACACAAGTTTTGCCAACTTATGAAGTCTTCTCCCATTAATACAATAATTTCACATAGTATAATGATCATTCTGAGCATGCATATAATACATATAGAAAATACATTGTAAATAAAGTAATATACGAATTAATAACAAAAAATAAAAATTGTGTTGGATGGATGCGAGGTTGGAGAGTAGATAATTATCGAGTAATTATACTACAAGGAATCTTTTTGAAGATTTAATAAAATTGAAAACGTGTTTGAAGATATTAATATTTTCTTCGTATGTTAAGTCATCGGACCCGCGAGTTAGTATATTCAGATCGATTGTCTGTACCCAATTTAAATTATTCATCATATTAAGTCTTATTTCGGTATACTTAGGACAAGTAAAAAAATAATGGAATGCATCTTCCCGTGGGGCTCCACAGGAACAAGCAGCATCATTTACTATATTGACCTTTGATAGATCATAATTTAGAAATGAATACGAATTACGAAGTTGAGTTAGAATGATATTAAGTTTTCTGGGACCATAATAAAAATGTTTCGGGATACGTTTTGTATTATCTGACTGTTCCTTTCGAATGGCTTTTTTGAATTTAGTTAATGTGTCAAGATTACGATCAGATTGATCTAGCCGGTTCCAGAGTTTAACAGTAGATGGAATAAAAGATTCAGTTGTGATTGAGAGTCTACAAAAAGGTATTATTAAATCCGAACCGTTTCGTAAGGGGTAAATAGTTGTGTAGTTAGAATTGGCTCGCTGTAATGTTAACATGGTAGATATAGGAAGGTATTGAAGAGTACTTTGGAAAATATTTCTATTTCGAAGACGAAAACCAAAGCGTAATTCATGTGAAAATAAATAAGAGCTTTTTGAAATGTACAGTCCCTACAAAATGTCATTTATGAAACCTACTCCCTCATTCATAGGTGACGGTAGCTGATTTGAGCTACCCATTTTAGGCCCTTTCTTTTTCTCGTGATTATTTGGCATTCGATTTTATTTTTGGCTATAAATAAACGTTAGAAAAAAACCGAAGGGACAATTAAGAATATACAATCCAAAGACACTGGCAACATTAATTGGGCACACAAAACACAGACCGAAGTTAAGCAACACACAACACAGAAAACTGAAAAGATGAGCAACACGTACCCCATCAAAAACCGAGGTTGAACACATGTGCTCGCGAAGTGTAAGCAGTTCCTGTCTCTAATAACACATCCGCCATGTTACTCATATAGTTAAACCGTTCTGCAGAGACGATAATAAACGATGGATTTTCATAAAGTACTGTGTTACGTTGACTACTATTATACCTATTTTGTCCCAGTATTGTTAAAAATGCTGTTACAGTGACAACCGGAACCTTTTAACCGTAATAGAAGCAGGAGGTTTGGCTCCGTAAAATCTGATTGGAGCCACCATTTCTTTAGAAATGCGTGTACCAAGTCAGGGCCATTGGGTTTTCCCGGTTGTTGACTGATTTTGTCTGTTTGTTGACTTATGAGTTTTGCCTTTCTCTTTAGAAGATTGCTCGGTGTTCGGTAATGTTGTTATTACCGTTATTTCATATAGTCAAGTTAAATACCACAACTCTAACCCCTTATCCTTTAACTAATGCAAAATGCATAGAAATGACTCCTTCAACAGCCGGTGTCAATATATATGAATTTATCACACGGGCTTTTCAGGCTGTGGGCATCCCATGCTGAACCTCACGGACAAATACATAACGCGCATGTCAGTTTATTTTATATCCTGTTGACAATATTTTCTTACTTTTCTGTCTTTTGTACATTGAGTTAAATTTACTTCACATATTTGATATGTATATTAAATCAACGCTTATTTTCCATGCACATGCTTATTATATACCATCAGATATGTCAGGGAAGGTAATAGTTTTACTCATGAGTGCCTCGACTAACAATCGTGTTGTCACGATCAATCTTAAATCCAAAAACCTTTCGCGTGGGGGTTATTTTCGCGTATCTGTCTTAAACGCGAAAGTAGCGAAAATAACCACTTATACATTAATTAAGACGACTGTGCTCTCTCCTGTAATAATTGACTTACAAATGGGTTTTTTTCTGTTGTCACACGAGAACTTAATCAATCAAAGTCGTCAATTAGATTTCAAATGTTGATAGCTTAACCAGTAGTTTGTACATCATGTTTGACGGCTTTGCTAATAATTTCGAAATAAAATTTACTAAAAACCGGGGTGAAACTTTTACAAAAACCAAACCTGCATTATGATTGACCAAACCGAATGATAAAACTGAACAAAATTGTAATAAGACACAAAAACATGATTTTTACTTGCGTATACCCTGATGTAAGGTCAAATGTAATCATTGTACTCCATTTATTGTAAATTGTCGTGTTTGCTCCAAAAGGTTACAGTCATCGCTACTAAAATTATACGGTCGTCATAGCGGACTGCTTGACCGTTACAAAATATCTATTTCTAAGGTGTTAATCGTTTGTTGACCTTTCACCTAGAGTATCCTCTATCGCTAAGAAGACTTTTACTCTACATGGCTATGCGAGTAACACAACGGGTGTCTTATAAGAAATCGGTAATGCTTACCCTTCGCGTAGTACCTATGTTCACACCCGGTTGTTGCTCATTTTTTTAGTTTTGGATGATTGTGTTTTGTTTTATTTGGCTTAATTCTGTGTATTGTGCTCAATTTTGCCTGTGTCTTTGCGTTGTCCAATCAATGTTTATTTATGGCCTTCGGATTAACCTTTTGTTTGTGAACAAATTTGTTGATATATATACTATCTAAAATACGTCTGGCTTTACAGGAAGTATCTAGTGTATTATGTTTTGCCTTGACCGGAACTATCATAAATAAATGCCAGTACCGGAACTATTGACACACCGGAACTATTGACGCAAGCAGCAAGTGGGTCAATTGACACACCGGAACTATTGACGCAAGCAGCAAGTTGGTCAACGCAATGTGGCTTATTTGTTGTTTCAAGCTTCAGGCAATTTGACTTTTGCAGATTAAAATTTTTGCTAACAGTCGTATGTAAATATCTGTACAAAGCGCGGAGAGTTTTGCATATATGTGTTAATGGTATTGATTTTCTCATTGGATGTGGGAACTATTTTTTTTGTTTGTTTTAGTTTTCATTTCTGTTAATAATTTACGTTGGTATTGTTATATATGGAATTATGAATCAAAATTATACTATTTCGGAAATGTACGGACTCACACATAGGATGATTATAGAAAAAGTTTAATGCTTTGTCGAATTATCCCTAACAACATGTGAACCTTGTTATGTGAGTACATTCCCCATTATTACCCACAATTTCTTTGGAAATGCCTGTACCAAGTCAGGGCCATTGCAGTTTTTCCAGTTTTCCAGTTGTTGACTGATTTTGTCTGTTTGTTGACTTATTAGTTTTGCCTTTCCCTTTGGAAGATTGCTCAGTGTTCGGTAATTTTGTTATTACCCTTATTATCATTATTATACTACATTTTAATGAAATTATTTATAGTGTTGAATCTCGGCGAGTTTAGCAGCTATAATATTTTTAGCTTCTTTCGCGTGGTCTGTCAGATTAGGTCACCGAATTTCGGATAACTTCACTGGGTTTTCAGAGTATAATTGGTGGTTAATAAAACACCTAGTTTTTAATTTGCCAACGTCAAGGTGGGTTGTGCTTTGATTTGTCCCGCTAAAACAGTCGACATACAATTCAAAGTGCATGTTGTATACCGATACTATTTCTATTCTCTAAGTGTATACCACATGGGTACATAAGGATGAGGATTGCACATGAAAACCTTTATACAATAGGTCTATTTGTTGATAGATATAAATCGCACTACTATACAACCAAGACTATAATAATTTTGATTTTTGATTTTTGGAGGTTTAACGCCACTTTCAACAATATTTAAGTTATATCATGGCGACCAGTTTTAGTGGTGGAAGAAGCCGGAGTACCCGGAGAGAACCACCGACCATGGGCAAGCAACTGGTAAGCTTTATCACTTGCGGCTGCGAGTCGAGTACACCCTTTTTTGTAATTTAAAAATCCGGGCGCGAACCGACGCCGTATTGGTGAAAGGCTTGTATGAACCAAGACTATATAATAGACAATTATTATACTGTCCTTTCCATTGATCTTGTTAGACCTGGTGATATTTTACTTGTCGTAAGGGAAATAACTCGGATAGAAAAGGTATAAAAACGTATAATTTTAGAATCAAATAGATAATGTGCAAATGGTCTATTGTGAAGTTTCCCTGTTTTAATGCAGATTACCGTGGTCGTGAAATCGAAGAAACTTCTAAATATCTGGATGTTCGAGATATCCGGAATGAATTAATCTGAAAACAACCAATGAATGGATCATGTTTTTTTCTTTAGCTATCAACAGAAACATCTTATCGTCTGAAGAATTCCAAAATTACCACTTGACATTCTGACAAAGATCTTTATTAACTTATTAAACACGTTTATCTCATAATATACACTATAGCCTTCTGTTTAAATGGTAATATTCTGATTTTCATTCTCTGTTATTCCATTCTGATTATTGATTGTCTGTGTTATAGTGTTAATTCCATTCATTTTTATGTGATCCACCATTAATTACATTTATACTTATTTTGTATTGCTGTCAGAACATCTGTTTTAGTGTTTTGTTTTTGGTTGTGTCAGGTGATATTAAAGGGTGTTTTATGTTTCCGCGTCTGTACCATGTACTTTGTTTCAGGGTTTGTTTTTATGGTTAATGTAATGGTTATAATGGTTGTATAATAGTGTTTTATGTCGTTATAGAAGGTTGCCGACTTGTTAGTTTTATAAGATTGTAATGTTGATAAATGAGTACGACAAAACGGTACACACGACCTGCGGACAATGGGCGTGTTCGTGTATTTCTCTTTTTTTACGGTTCCATCTTGTACATATCTTCTATTGAAGTGTAGCAGTTCTTGGAAGATTGACGACTTCTCTGTTTTATGAGATTGTGATGTTGATAAACAGGTAACAAAAGGGTATGTACAACCTGAAGACAATAGGCCTATTCGGAAGACATCTACATGTGTTTCTCATTGTTATTTCGGATCCATCTTGCATATTTTTCATATTGAAGTGTATTAGTTCTTGGAAATTTATCAAATCGAGGCTGTTTGTCATTGAGTGCAAAAATATCAGTGTTACGTTATCACGTGTTACAACGTCACTTTACCATGTCGATAATATAAGTTGATATTCGTCGAAGCTTAAGATACCACTTATCATTTGGTTAAAACATAGCTTTACTTGAATCTACAAAAATATATCAAAGAAGAACTTGTTTGTCATCTGGAACATGAGTGGGATAGATTAAAACTCTTTGTTGTGCTTCTTTACCACAATCTTGAAGTAAAATATTACTTAAGGCACTAGGAAGTAGTTTTGCATTGTTGGACGATTAACAGGAGTCTTACAAGAATGCTTGTATTTTTTTTTAAAGAAAAGCAGAGGCCGATACAAATACAAAAACATGTGACATGCATATACAATTTTACACAGGCAAAAGTACATTTAATTTATCAAAACAAACATTTTGCAACATTACACTGAAATGTCAAACACCAAGGACAGTTTCAAATGGCAACCATTTTTTGCATATATATTCTTTTTGTGTAGAGAATAGGAAATTTATGGTTGTCTTTTCTATTTTATTGCAATATTTCAGGTATTTTAGACCACCATTAATACTGGGCTTATCACCCAAACATCTACATTTATATAAATAATACTTTAAAATCAAAATGACTTGATTTTTTGTGTTATCTGGATCTAAAGGATTCATAATACCCAATATAATATTAGGTGCATTTATATACTGTATATTAAGACCACAATTTTCGAAAACATTTACTAATGAAAACCAACATTTTTTACTATAGGTGCATTCCCAAAAAACTGTACAGAAGATGCATAATGCTGTTTCTTTTAAGAATACTTGTAATACACGAGCAAATATGCAAACCACAAATGCCCATGTAACACTAGCTAATATGTAATACTAACAATAATACAAACTGATAGTGTACAACTCAACTGCATAAAACATACTTTAAGGATAATTCTCTGCATTAATGTGACTTATGTTTTAATGCGTGTATTCTGCAAAGTTCCGGTATTGCTTGATCATGTTGCATTGGCAATTGCGAGGTAATCAGATTATTAAATGGCTTCTGTAAATATGTAATATTTATTACTGATTCCATCTATTTATATATTCAATTAGCATTTCATTTCAAAAGATCACCAAAGCAAAAACAAGGTAAAAACGAATCAAGAATTAAGTGTTTATTATCAGGATATCTAAATGCATATCGTCAAATCAAAAATTCATCAAAATAAATGTCGGCCATTTTGAATTTCAATTAGGTCATTTTCTGCTCGCCCTTTAAAACAAATAATTTCTTAGTTGTTGCGTTTTACCCATATGTGTAGTCTGGATTCGTGATGGATGTGTTTTACATGATTCCACAGCCTTATGCAATTGATCGTTAGAAAAAACCTACGAGATAATCAAGAATGGACAATTCAGAGACTCAGGCAACATTCGGCACAAGACACAGAAGGATGATAAAGATAAGAGTAGCATATCATACAAAGCTAAAATGAGGAGAAGCCGCACCCGACCCCCCCCCCCNCCCCCCCCCACCAAAGCAACAACAACAAAAAACAAAAACAAAAACAAGGAAATGAAGCAAGGTGCTCGTGATGGTTAAGCAGTTCCTGTTCCTTATAAGAAATCATCCATGTCATGTCCGATAAAAATCTGAGCCCTGTCCAGATAATCATTACTGGATACACGCCTTAGAATAAGGTTGTGAAAGAGTTGTGAAATGTAAATTATATACGCTGCTGGTGTATACATACATAGTTACTATGTATTTTGTGTTCATTTATGGTCCATTCACGGCGTGTACTATATAAATAAAAGTTTCTATATATTGATACAAAATGTATCACTCAATCATCTTCATAAATGCTTACATTTATCATGTTTCATATTCATTCGATAAATATGTACTATGTTACCATACGGTCCTTTTTATTTTCAAACATGTTGATTTAATTTCGTTTCACTTACCTTTTCCTTGGTGAATGTCAACACCTGAATTAACGTAATTAGGTTCTTCGATCCTAATACAATTTGATTGCTTTGCTTTATTTGTTATTGCAAATTCTTAGGCGACATAAACAAATCTCGTACTTTTTCAACTTTGTGTTCCCATTCTTTATTTTTTTATCTGCCCAAAATTGGATTCATGACCTTTGTATAGTACTGCAATAGCTCAGAACTATCTAAAAGTGTCAAAAAAACATTTTAATTAGGGTGATGTTAAGGCATGCAATTATAGCTAATTACAGGTGCAAATTGTCAAAGACTGCGCTACCTGTAAAATTATATTTCCATTCATCATTCTTAATCAGCCGTCTATTACAATAAAAATGATTCAATAGATAAAATAAAATGTATAATTTTTCATATAACTTTCGTTCCGGGCCATTTAAGATAGGGTTTCACAGACAGTGAAAAGTGTTTTTAATTGCGGATAATTAACTGATCTATCCGTGGGTGTTCCGTAGTTTAAAATGACAAAAGTGAAGTGTAAATTGAGTTTTGTATGAATTCAACAGTACCAATTATCTATCCCGGCTTCAGGTCCTTTGTCATATGTTCTTATCAATATATAACAGGAAATTCAATTTGAATGTAGAAAAAATGATCGTTCAAAACAACACAAGACGATCACACTACTATATCCTCTTACCCTTCAGTAGGAAACGTGTTGCTCTCAGCAGGAGCTTAGTTATTTGGTACGTAGTTCAGCATATTGGTTGTTTACATATTGACAATATTTGTTTGATTTTGAGCAAGCAAATCGATGGCAAAAAAATTCTTGTTAAATCATTTGACTTTCTTCAAATCTTTGATTATTCATAACTTAACGGCGAAATTCCGTATATCGCAGATCACGGGTGGGGAATAAAGATGTTTTGTTTGGATGCATTTTGTAAACCAGTAGTCTATGGACTACTTAAGGTTCCAAGCCTGCATTGCCTCTCTCTTCAATTGCTATATTGGTTAATTTAATTTGATTTAACGCCACTTTCAACAATATTTCAGCTATATCATGGTGGCCAGTTTTAGTAGTGGAGGAAGCCTAAGTATCCGGAAAGAACCACCGACCATGGGCAAGCAACTGGTAAACTTTATCACTTGCGGCTGCGAGTCGAGTGCACCTTTTTTTGTAATTTACGCCGTATTGGTGATAGGCTTGTATGAGTTGTTAGATCCAACGAACTAACTCATTGAGCCACCCGGGCCCCTTTGCTCTGTTGCGTTTAGGAATTGTTCCGACTGTTTGATACATATTGTTTTTCATTTTAATACTGGAGTAGCACTTTATGATCGGGTCCACGGCGACAGCCTGATATGATCAATGTCCACTGGAACAGTTTATTGTGATCCCGATCTACCAGGGAAGTCTGTTTTGATCAAGGTCCAATTTGAGAGTACAGAATAGTCTATGCCTACTGGGCATGGCCAACGAGGCATTATGATATGGTAAAGCCCCACTTGTAAAATATGATATGGTGCAGGTCGCCTATTGTTTTACATGTAACATTACCAGCACTTCAAATGTTTTACTTTTTGCTTCAACCGAGTATCCGAATGGTTAAGATGTTCGAATGGTTAATGTGTCCGAATGGTTAATGTGTCTGAGTGGCTAAGGTGTTCAAGAGGTTAAGGTCGTTTACATTTGATCACAAAACTAAAACAACTGATATTGGATCGAGCCCCGCCACCTACCTTAAGTTTGGAGATTTCCTAACACCTACAAGGCTGCGAATTTCACTGGTCAGTTCGTCTTATACTTGAAGTCTTTTTTTTTTACCAATAAGTCTGGTAGTCACGATATTGCTGACATATTGCGGGAAGTGACGTTACACATAGATTCTACAAGTGGATTGCGATATTTCACCACACGGGATAGTTAAAATTTGAAAAATGAGCTGTCGAGAGTGGTATAATATCATAATAGACAGGCATCAGAAGGATAAACTGTTTATACTATGACCAAATCGCCAATAATACCTTTTTAAGTTGTTAATGAGCGTCAAAGGGAACTTGGCGGGAAATTTCAAGGAGAAATTTAATCACCGTGGATAATGAAAATTTAACCAAATGGTTAAGCACACTAAGAATATGAGAACTACCAATGTATATATAACTCAACCCTCTGCTTGAACCGAAAGTATATATAAATCATAGTACTTGTTTCTCAACTCCTTTTCATTAACCTTTCAGCTTCTTTTATAAATTAATTAATAGAATATGTGAAGGGCATATTTTTCACAATTTCGTCTAAAATAATTAACTGTTTATTGGTTTTTCGATAAGAATAACCATTTCTGTTACTTCAAAACAATCTTCGCTCAAAATAACCATTATAATTAATGTTACATATGACTTCATAGCATTCAAACAGACACGTGTACCCTTTGTTTATCTATTGATGGTTACGTACTAGAAAATGATACAGTGTGAAATGTAGTAGATCTATATTAAGACTTGTGAAATTTGGAGGTCTATAATTAGATCAAATCAAACTAATTTAATTACCATATATGCATGCTTTCGAATCGTAATTTATCGTTATGTCATGATAAAACATCGATCGGTCATTGGTTAACCACTTCTTATTGTAAAACCCAAACCGGAAAATATAATCTGAATCGGGGAAAAAAAATCGAAAATGAAGGGCTATATTTGACTGAAATAATAAATAAACTGTATTCACATGAATGAAACACCTGCAGCAAATTTGCTTTAATATATAACGATAAAATTCACACATAAAAATGAATATACATATACAAAATGTACTTCCCAGAATGACATTGCACATAAAAAACGCCAAGGATTTTCATACCATCGTTTTCATGTTAGTTAAAAAAGTGATTCTAAGTAGAATATTTCTAACAATGTCTACTGAGACGTAGATATCTAAGAAAAGTTTGAAGATACCAAATGGGTAACCAGAAGCCGTAAATCAAAGAAGGACAGACAACACAACAGACAACAGGACAAGCAATGGTCTACAAAAAACTACGGAAAACACTAACGATCGAACAACACAAACCCCACTAAACACCAGGGGTGAAAGCGGAAGGCTAAGCCGTTCTTATTCCAAAATGGGCACTCGTCCTGTTACTGTTGTTACAAGCCTGCTGATACACCATGAATAAGGTAAGAACTGGACAGTGATTACGACAAACGGAAAATATATGTGGTCATATGTGACACCGTAACGGTTAATCAGGTCAAAGCGGCGACAGTAAAACTTTCGAAGTGATCACATCAACTTAGCCACAAAGAACCCTTACTTAATTAGCAGTAGCCCTCTATCAACCATAGGGGCTCTGGAATATCGGATCAGCTGATAGATATATGTATGCAGGTGCTGCTGGAATGTTGCTACATATAAATAGAAAGTTCACAATGGGAAAATTGAAATCATCTCTAATGTCGTAAAGTTTCGTTTTTAACCGGTCCTCACTGTCAATTTCGAACTTTATGTCAAGGTATGAAGCAGACCTAGATATGTCTGTGGTATCCATTCTCTAAAGCTCAATGGGATAGAAGCGGTTAACAAAATCACCAACTTATAATTACTTAGTGAAAGGACATCATCTATATAGCGGAACGTGAAAGTGAAGGATAGGGCTAGCTCTTTTCATTTTTTTAAGAAGCGCTTGTGTGAAATCTACCTCGTACAAATAGGTTTGGGTTTATTGTTTTTACCGATGCTTTAAGCAATATTTCAGTTATTTCGTGGCGGTCAGTGTTATCGGTGGAGGAAACCGGAGGACCCGGAGAAAACCACATACCTGTCGCAAGTTATTGACAAACTTTATCACATAATGTTGTATCGAGTACAGCTCGCCATGAACGGGATTCGAACTCTCAACTGTAGTGGTGATATCCACTGGTTGCACATGTAGTAAATCCAATTAAACTACCATACGATCACGACCACGACGCCCTCCCCTCGTATGAATAAAGGAACAAGTTAGCAAGAGGGAAAACACACTTAGTACCCATGGAAATGTCGACTTTCTGTTGAAAAACACGCCCATCAAAACATAGCAAATATGTTGTCGTTTTCGCGCACTTTAATGTTATCAGTTTCAGAGATTTTTTTGGTAGAATCAGAGTGATTTTTTTTTTACACAATAAGATTTGTCCCTTTCTAAGACAGTATCAGTAATTTAGTATACTCAATGTTAAAAGAACAAGATAATTAAAGTAATTTTTATGACGAATTGCCACTGCTTTTGATAATTTGAAGCTAACTTGGGTTGAAATGTTGGATATGTTTACCTTAAAACCTAAGTATGCAGAACAAGCAGTTGATATACTATGCTATTTAACCTTTAGGGTTACTGAAGTACCGATTTTTAAAAGAAAACACTAATTTTGTTTGAAATACGAAGGGATTTACCTGTAGCAGTCATTTGTTTCGTACCTATATTTTTTCACGTGTGGATACTGATTCCAAATGGAGCCGGAGATGCGCAAGTGTTTGAAGATACCAAAAGAGTAATTAGAATCCGTATATCGAAGAAGAACAGACAACATAATGGGGAAATATTATGGTAAGTTATTACATTGGCATCTGGTATTTTTTATTTTTTATAATGATAATAAATTCGGTAAACATCTAACACTATTTTGAATGATACGACAGACACCTGCTACAAATTAACGTTGGAGAATACTGAATTGGCAATCACAAATGGACAATCCAGAAAAACTGTCAAAATAGAGTACGCAAGACGAAGACAAACAAAACAAATATTGGTGATGGGTTTGAATGAGTTGTTAGGTAATATCCAACTACCTAACTCATTGAGCCACCCGGGCCATCAGTCCGCGAGTAGACGTGTCTCTCCACTCGCACACATTATCCTGATTCCGAACCTTCCAGTATTTACTCTTACTCCTTAATGCAGCGCGCAAGCGTAGACCATAGTAGGTGACGGATTTGGTAAGTGCGTTAAAGGCACCTTTATAGATTTCCATTGTTACCGCTACACACGTACCGAACTCTCTACAATTCCCCATGGGAAGACAAATGTCGTTGCACCGGTTGTCCTATTTCCTCTCATTTCTGTATAATTGTTGTATTTTGTTGAACTTGACGTTCTTGTACTGAATATCCATGACATATTTGCCTCTAGACGTTAAACAGCCAGCGATCCGTCACTCAGAAATAGAATCGAAATCATAATTTGCCCTATTTTGTTTTTCAAAGACAAGATATCAGAACACCAGAAGTAAATGAAATAATTTATTTCCATTTCAAAACAAATGCAATCATCAAAAACGCGTTCTTTGTACATAATTTAATTAATGAAATATGACGACAGTTGTGTTAGATTGCTATGCAAGGTCCAGCTGGAAGATATACAGACGGGGATAAAACTCAATATAGAGTGAACTGGGGGGAGGGGGGTAGGTTTATGGTGTTTAACGCCACTTTCAACAATACTTCACTGTCTTCAGTCAGATATCACGGTGGTTAGTTTTATTTTTGGCGGAAACCGAAGGACCCGGGAAAACCACTAACCTGTCGCAAGTATGTGACCAAATTTATCACATAGTAGTGTATCGAGTACACCTCGCCTGAGCGGGATTCGAACTCACAACTTTAGTGGTGATAAGCACTTATTACATAGGTAGTTGTAAATCCAATAACCATACGATCACGACAATGACGACCCCTACAAATGGCGGATGTACTCGATACCACATTATTTGATAAAGTTTGTCACCGACTTGTGGCAGGTCGATGGTTTTCCCCGGTACTCGGGTTTCCTCCACACACAAAAAAAAACAACAAAACAAAACGATACAATGATACTAATGAAATATTAATATTAATATTAAAGTGGCGTTAAACAACATAATGGTAACACTAACTTTTTAGTCATTGTCTGTCTGTCTGTCCTTCTTCCATTTATTACTTCTAATTACCATTTTGATATATTTTCAAACCCTTTTTTCAGTAATAGAATGTGAACTATGTGTCTACTCGTAGTCGGATGCTAGCCAGTAATAGAATGTGAACTATGTGTCTACTCGTAGTC
>MJUT01058299.1:176410-187882 GCA_002080005.1 Gigantidas platifrons | reverse complement strand
TTTTTTTTACTGTTTCTAAATTTTACAAAAATCTTGTGTAATGAGCGTTGACAGAGATGTTGTGTAGCGTAGCAGGAACGACAACTCTGGATAGAGAATGACTTTTTGCAAGTAGGCGTGGTCAAAGACCGGAAAAACGTGACATATAAGGGGAGATAAGAAACAGCAGATTGGAGCTCCGGGATTGCGGTGCAATCGTTGATAAATAACTTTAAGTTTGAGCAAATAATCAAAAATACCTTACAATATCGTCCGACTTACGATCCAGTCCGACTTTCGACCACTCTACCCTAATAGTTATATTTTCCTGCAATATCAGTAAAGCTCGACATTTCCTGTTACAAATAGTACATAAAATATGTAAGATGAGTAAAACAGACAAATATTTCCTCACAGATTAGCTTCCATAATTTATAAATATAGGTATGCCATAACTGTGATTAAGATTACTTCACTTGTCATATGTATGTTAAATATGCAAATTCTTCCTATTTAATTAATATGACTAAAAACACAAATATCTCATTCAGCAATTTTTGGCAGTAACATTTTTTTATATTTATTGTCAAGCTAAAAGAAATGTAAAATAGAAGCAACAATCATAATTTTTAGTTAACAATTAACAATGATTAACTGACTTCTGTCCAACTTTAATAATTGTCATAAAGACATTTATAAGGAATCATCACTGCTTAGTGATTATTTTTAGTCTTTAACATATATATGTTCAAGTGTCAAGTTACTTCTACAAAGTCCAAGGGTATTTTATTTCAACTGGAGACAATTCAGAAACCACTTATCATAGTTGGAGAAAACCTTCATTGTGATTGGTTGTCCAAGTTCTCATCACGGTGTTTAATGTCCGAAAGTGGTTGTTTCATCAATAACAAAACCCCTTTGGCTCTTTGTAGAAGTTCACTTTCGAACCGGCAACAAGTTCTCCACGTGAGCGAGGAAAATTTTTCAATTGTTTTACTTTAAACTGATCGTGATCGGTAATTGACACGTCCATGCAATCGGTTGTTTACATTAACGACTGAACCGAGGAAAGTCATACTCACCGGAAGTCGTATAAAACACAGGAGAGCTCCAATTCTACAAGGGAGGTAACAACGGTTATCGGACTGGGCTATAAGTGCATGTCTGTTTTCAGATTGGGTTAGATACAAAATAAATAAAAACTGCAATACTTTATTTCTCTGTTAATTAACATATAAGAAAATAAATGGAGCGATTGTTGTTTTATGCCAAGTCCGGCAAGTGGGCAGTATTTCAGTAGGCTCACAAGAGCAAGTTTATATTTTCATAATTAAAACAGTAATTCATCAAAGAGGAACTGGGAAGGGACCGTGGGTAGATGTGACATAACCATATGTGAAAATTGCAAAAAAAAACAAGGGCAACGCAAAGCGTGACGTATCCCCTCGCCTAAGGATTTGACCCGGTGACCTTGACCTTTGACCTTGGAAATCAATAGGGTTCCAGATTCGCATAAGGACTAAGTATGTACCAGGTTTGGTCAAAATCTATTGAAGGATGTTGATTCTAGAGTGTTCACAAGGATGTTACGGACGGACGGACGGTAGCGTTACTATGTCCCTTCGCAACTTCGTTGGCGAGGGAATAATAAGATGGGGACGGACATTTTTGTCCTCCTACGGAAATCCCGTAGAAAGCCACCAACATATCGATAGCCACTAAAAAACGAATATCTTATAAAGTTGTATCGAGTACATCTCGCCTATATGATTGCGGTCACCATCCCAACACGATATAAGGTGTAATGCTCAAACAATACCTTGTGAACTATAGGCCTATTTATCGCTCTGGATATATAACTCTTCCGAAAGGGGCATCCACTGTGTTTGCGGGGTATAGAAATATGAGATTATTATTCTGATGCGATGTACAACTCGCTTATTGTTGTGTCACGTTGGTAGCACGGTGCAAATAAAATAAATATACCCTGTCATTATTTTCCCCCTTTCCCACCCATAGCTCATAACAGGGTCACCTTTTACCCACACGAATTATTTTTTCTTGACTAAAATATATCGCTCATATGATGTTAAACAACAATTGAGCAATCAATATAAAATGCTAAAGGGTGCATTTCAGAAGATATCTCTAGGATATTATTTTTTGACATTCAAAAATTGAGAATTCGCAGATTTTTTATATATGTCCTGTTGGAAACCAATTCCTTCTCTAGAAACATAATATTCTTTGACAAAATAAGTGTTTGACTATATCGTATTAAGGTTTTGTGTAATATAACTTTGATTATTATTTAACGCCAAGTGAGTAGTGTCACAGTTATATTTAAAAAAAAATGGGTTT
Source organism: Gigantidas platifrons (assembly GCA_002080005.1). NCBI lineage: Eukaryota > Metazoa > Mollusca > Bivalvia > Mytilida > Modiolidae > Gigantidas > Gigantidas platifrons. The sequence continues at coordinate 185,542 of MJUT01058299.1, read as the reverse complement.
TATTTTATTTTTGTTTGTTTGTTTGTTTGTTTTTGTTTTTGGTTTATGTTTTTTGGTTGTTTTTTTTTTGCTTTTGCTTTTGCTTTGTTTTTGTTTTTGTTTTTGTTTTAATTTATTTTGCTTTTGATTTTGTTTCAGTTGACAAAGGAACGTGCAAGAGACTGTTAAGAAATACAGTTCTGTAACTTCATGTACAAAAATGTATGATGGTTGTATTTGATTAGACAATGAAAACGTAGATATATCTAGTATAGGAACATACGATGCGTAAAACTCTGCTATTGACAAGAACTAAACCCGTTTCAACGTATTCTAAGGTTTTTTATTTAATTTTTGGTAGGAAAATCGTGTTATTCATATGATTAACCTCGTCACAATATAACATATATATATATAAGTATACAGGGGCCCGGGTGGCTCAATGAGTTAGGTCGTTGGATCTAACAGCTCATACAAGCCTATCACCAATACGGCATGGGTTCGCTCCCTGCTTTGTAAATTACAAAAAGGATGCACTCGATTAGCAACCGCAAGTGATAAAGTTTACCACTTGCTTGCCCATGGTCGGTGGTTCTCTCCGGCTTCCTCCACCACTAAAACTGGTCGCCATGATATAGCTGAAATATTGCTGAAAGTGGCGTTCAGCACCAAAATTCAATTCAAATTTATATAATTATGTGAGGACACAAGTTTTTATTGAGACGAGATCAATTATACGAATAACACGATTGTTCTACGTAAAATAAACAAAAAAAACAAAATTTGAAGTAGGTTTAAAAACAAGTAAGCATTCAGCGAGTTAATTATAAAATAATTTTATAAAATTGGATTTACATAATTGTTTGTAATATTATTATTTCAGGTCACACTGCTGCTGTATGTTTCTGTTTTGGTGGACTTAGGACACACACACGAAGACAGTAAATATGTAGATTATCTTTATATTTTACCTGCATGTATAAGGAATGCTCTGATCAAGCCCACATGTTATTGGTTGAAATCAATTAAATTGACGTTGTAATGAAATAAACACACATTACATTTCACTGCATAATAAAATAAAATTACTTATGAGATTGGTAAAAACATACATGTATATAGTCAGGAATTTATGTAGGTACTATGAGCCGCTTGTTTAAGTACTGGCAGGGAAGACTATAGCTCTGACAACACTTACTTCTCTAAATATTTAATGAAAAAAATATATATAAAAAAAATTGTGATTTAGAATATCATTGAATTAAAAATCATATTATTTCATTGATTTGAATGGAAAACAACGAAAACAATTTGATTTAAAAACATATCAATTACTTTTATGCATAATATTTTCATATGTGGCAATTTAAAATAATTGTTTTCATTAATTGTAGGTTCATGTGGAAATATATTCTGTCGAAATAGCGGTCTTTGTTATTTTGAATTCGGCGAGCCAGCTTGTCAGTGTGCAGTGGGATTCAGCGGAAAACTTTGTCAAACACGTTAGTATTAATAGTTTACATATATACACGTTACAATACGGATATCATAGTGAAAATGATAACATCATACATGATAGTTTTATTGAAATAGTTGAGATTATTGAAATTTGAAAGTGTCTGTGTTGTGCAAGTTTCGTTTTTTTTTTGCATGTGATCTTATGCACCATATAATTTGTCATAAGTAGTATACATGAATTCAAAATCTAAAATAAAGTCAACCATTATTTAAAGTTTGTCCGTTCTACATGTAAAAGCTCAATTTATACAATAAGTACACACCTCTTAGGACGGATCATCGTGGTCGTGGTCGCATAATAGTTGGATATTCAACTACATATGCAGTCGATGCCTATATATAGCCACTATAGCTGTGACTTCGAATCTCGTTCCTGGTAAGGTGTACTTGATACAACATTATGTGATAAAGTTTATCAGTGACTTGTAGCAGGACTGTGATTTTCTCCGATACCCCCGATTTCCTCCACCAATATATACCTGAAATATTGTTGAAAGTGGTGTTAAACACCAAAAACCAAGCCACACTTCATTGGATGGTTCCTTACAAAAACGTTTTTTTTTTCTCAAAGAGATCGGAATTCCAAGATTTCCCTATAAGAAAATAAATAAAAACTGTGTCTTAGAAACTACACAAATATTGATGTTACTGAGGAGATTGGAGAGTGTAACATGCTCTGTGAGTCTCTGGTTTACATGTAGATTGTACTTGTTGGATTTACAACTACATTTTGTACCTATGCAATCAGTGTCTATCACCACTAAAGTTGTGAGTTCGATTACCTTTCATGGCGATGTGTACTCGATACAACATTGTGTGATAAAGTTTGTCAGTGACTTGCGACAGGTCGGTGGTTTTCTCCGGTACTCCGGTTTCCCCACCAAAAAAACTGACCGCCACGATATAGCGGAAATATTGTTGAAAGTGGCGCTAAACACCATAAAGCCAAACCAAGCCTAAAATACAGCCCGCATATTGATATTTATTTCAGCAACACGACTTACTGAATATACAGTCACTTATGGCGACAACATCCTATTGAAATGTGCTGTAGTCAAAACTCCTGCGCTTACAAATGTTGAGTGGTATAAAAGTGTTGCAGACGTCACTAGTTTTGTGAATATATCAGCTGACCTATCAAAATACAAATATGGAACACCGTCGCAGCCAAATCTGAAGATACATTTAACTGATTTTAATGACACTGGGGTTTACATATGTGATACGAATAATACCGATGGTGTACATCAGTTGGAATCTATGTCACTGAAAGTTATAGGAGGTATGTTATCACCTAATATTTATTGAATAATTTTTTTTATGAAATAATATGGGAAAAATAATAAATTGGGTAAGTCTGTTATTTGTATAATTGGAAGTGAAATTAAAGTTTATATGGAATAAGACATGATCAAAAGAAACGCGTGCAGATACCAAATATATAATGAGAAGTCGTAAATCAAATAAGTACAGACAATACAACGACTCTCCAAATAAAGAGACAAAAAAGACAAATAATAATCTACAAAACACTACTCAGAAAACTAAAGATAGAACTTTTTGCCGGTGTTTGATTTTATTTCTCACTTTTATCAGCAGTTACCTAATTGTTTTGTTTACATTCCAGATCCAGCGTTTTCCCACAAATTTTGTTTCCATTGCTGAAGTAAATATTCAATTTATTCATATACATCCGTGTCTTGGCAGTATTTCAAATGTATTTCATAATAAAAATACAATGTATTTAATAAATATATGATAAATATAACTCAACACTACACCTGTGGCTGTGAAAAAATATTTAAATTTGGTCAAAGGGTGGTAACGTTAGTTACTATCAAGGGAGAGCACTCTATTATTTACTCAAAGTAAACAAACATTAAGAGTCATACACCGTGAAACATGAAAGGTGCACGATAGTTAAATTATTAGCTAGCACAATAGTATACATACATTAATTTAAAAATACTTATGTAATAGAATCGTGGTTAAATGAAAGTAATTCAAATATTGATTGAAATTGCTGAAGCGAAGTAAAGATTTTACCGGGAAAAGTCGCGTGTGAGCTGTCTTGTACCCCCCAAGGAAATCTCACATCGCTAAAAATAGGAACTCGTCTGTCTCAAAAGTGAGAAAATACAACGACTCTCCAAATAAAGAGACAAAAAAGACAAATAATAATCTACAAAACACTACTCAGAAAACTAAAGATAGAACAAACAGGAACTCTATTAAAAACCGGGGATCAACCCCGGAAGGGTCAACAGTTAACACTTCACCAGTGGGAACCTAGATACAAGGAATGGTATGACAATTCAATTTAAAATATTATCATTTATAGTACAAATGTCACCACTGATGTTTTGAGTTCAAATCTCGATCAGGGCGAGGTGTACAACATTATGTGATAAAGTTTGTCAGTGACTTGTGACAGGTCGGTGGTTTTCTCTGTGTACTTCGGTTTCCTCGACCAATAAAACTGACCGCTACGATATAGCTGAAATATTGTTGAAAGTGGCGTTAAACACCATAAACTAGCCAAACCCTCATTCTGACATTTATCTTCAATTTAATTTTTCTTCAGTCCAGTTAACTTGTGATGATTTTAGCGAGAACACTGCATCATTACTTTATAACGGAATAGCACAAGAGGTAGCCTTCAGAAACTACAATGGTGAGGAATGTCTCTTTAATGTAACTGATGATGACAAGAAGGATGAATTTACAATTACTGTGAACTTAAGAGACGACAATAGCAGTAACATACGGTGTATGATGACGGTACATATTTTTAATTTTAAACCTTTGTATATAATTTTATTTGATTTATTGTGTTTAACGCCACTTTCATCAATATTTCAGCTATATCATGGCGACCAGTTTTAGTGGTGGAAGTAGTCGGAGTACCCGGAGAGAACCACTGGTAAATTTTATCACTTGCGGCTGCGAGTCTAGTCTGTCCTTTTTGTAATTTACAAAGCCAGGTGCGAACCAACGCCGTATTGGTGATTGGCTTGTATGAATTGTTAGGCTATCCAACTACCTAACTCATTGAGCCACCTGGGCCCTCACGTCTGTATATATATATATTAATATATTAAATTTGAGTTAACAATAATACTACTTGTGCGACTGCCGGTGCTACTTTGAAGGATGGAGGGTTTAACGTAGGAGGGGATGAAATCTAGACATGGGATCTGGGGAATGATCTTGATCCTCAACGGACACAGGGGAGAATCCTGAATAGAAGAACAAGGAGGGGGGGTTAAGCACTCAGAAGCACCGGGGGTTTGAGTGATTACAATTATGTCTAGTATTCTGGTTTTGTAAATATTAGTGCATTTAGGAGTGAGCATACGCACCACGCCTCTCTAATTCAGTTCCTGTAACAAAAAGGGGAAACATAAAGGATTCGAGTGGGACAATTTCGCAACCTGCAAGTTACCTTTAGCCTATAGGGAGCGGGGACTCACATTCATGAAAGAAAAGATGAGTACATGTCATGAAAATATAATTACATTTTGTAATATTTCTTATCATTATTTTTTCAGCACGAGGCTCCTCATCTAATATTTTCCTCAAAGGTATTTGTGAGACGATACTATGCCAATTTCGACGTAAGCACTGATTTTTCTTTTGATGTCTACTGTTCGTATCTCATTATAGCACAGGCAGATGTCACAGTTCAGACTGAAAGTGCTGCGTTAGTATCAATTAACTTAGATAACAATTCATTAACAATACGTAACTGATATTTTATTTGCCAATCAAAGGAGTCCAATAATAATTTGAGTGATTGTTGTTTAACACTAAATTACGGATTCTGATTACCCGTTTGATATCTTCAAACTCTTCTTAGCAATTTTCAGCTATATCATGGCGAGAACAAACTACATTTCGCTGAGTTGATTAATGTCCGGTATGTACTAGATCAACATGCTTAGTTGGATTTTTATAGCGCTACCTCACTAAGAAAGAACAGTCCGTAGGTAGACCTGTTTCTCCACTAGAAAACATTACCCTGATTCCGAGTCAACCTGTCTTTGCTCTTACTCCTTGATGCTGCGTGCTTTGCAGAGACACAGTAAATTCCGATTGTATAGTCTTTGAATGGACCTGACCAGACTGGAACCCATTATCTTAGAGAACTCAAGGCGAGCACGCTAGATATTATACCACCGAAGCGGAATTTCCGGTTAGGGTTAGGGTTAGCATGGAAAAAATAATCTAATGCAATAATTCCTCTGGAAGTTATACACTAGTGTAACTTGTCCTCTGGAAAGAATACACTGATGGAAAGAACACACTGTTACATGTGTACAAAGCCAGGAAAGTGATTGTCATGTGAATGGGGTATCAAATATGCCTCTTTCTGCGATATTTTCAGTTAGATTTAGATATCGTTCATGTAGTGTGTTACTTTCAGTTAGATTTAGATATTGTTCATGTAGTGTGGTATTTTTGTATTTGTTTTTCATTTTATTCTCGTTCTTAAAAGCAAAAATCAGGCTGAGTTACTTTATTTTACAATTGATACGATTTAAGGGCGTTGGAAAATATTGCCCTGTCAGATCAGCTCCAAAATCCAACCAGAAAATCCTTGATAATCAGTCAAATTCGATTTCCCAAACATACATGTACAAAGGTGTGGTCTTAACATGCAGTATATAAATGTTGGGTACTACGAATCATTTAGATCCAGATAACACTAATAATCAAGTCATTTTGATTTTAAAGTATTTTTTATATAAATGCAGATGTTTGGGTGATAAACCAAGTATAAATAGTGGTCTAAAATACCTGAAATATTTATTAAAATAGAAAATTCCTTATCCTCTTTGCAAAAAGAATATATATTTCCTCCCCCAATAAAACTGATCTCCACGATATAGCTGAAATATTGTTGAAAGTGGCGTTAAACACCATAAACCAACCAACCAATCAAAATATATTTAATGCATATACATTCATTGATCCTGAATATTTTAAAATGATGTGCATCTATTGATATGAATATTTAGAAAACAAAGATATGAATATATAAAACTTATTCAAAGATATTGATATGAATGATTAAAATACATGAACCGTTGCTATGCCTATCCATTAGTCTCAAATATGATAAAAAAGAGAAAAAGTTTTTGTGGTAAATAAAATCATCAGCGATATGGCATTTATGATTATAATAACTGGACCTAGTCATATATGTGTCTTGCAGAGTAACAAATCCAGTGGTAAAAGCACAACCAAGTGGGCCTAAGTCGGAGTCCAAATTTACAGTTGGTATTCGGACATGGAATGGAGAAGTGCTTTCCGGTGCAAAGTTGGGTAATCCTGTCATGTTTAAAGCAGTCATGATACGTAAGCAAACATCCTTAATATGTACAATGTTGGATAGTCCCTAAGGTTCATGCAAGCTATTACCATCACTTTGCATCCGTACATCCTACCCAAACTAATTCAAAAATATCTGAAAGCACTGGCCACAATTGGCCGAATCATTTATCAAATTTCAACCCTAAAGAGGTATCTGATGATCCCACCAATATTGCTGCTGTTACTCTCAATAGTATAGTAGTAATACAAACACGACACAGAGCACATAAAGCCACAATTGTTCATTACATGAACTGATTTTGAACAGTAGTTACATCATATTTAAAGATATGACACATGTTACGGGTTATGGTGGCATATTGTTTTGATGCCAAATATATGTTGATTTTAATCAATGATTTAAACATCTCCTCCTTGCATACCAATAAACCAATTTCATCAAAACTAGGCTGGGATGGTTCTTATATGTCCTCGACTGTCCCGACCTCCATGTTCATGTAACATTGTAACGTGGACCTCGTTACCGAAACAGAAATTCTTCTAATTGTAATGTTTAACTAAAATATGTGATGCTTTACATGATATGCTTAACTATAAAGAAATATTTAATTATGTTGAGTTTTTCAGTGAAATTTGGAATTTTGATGATACATTTGATGAATATGCAGACTATGCCTATTGTTTACAAACATTGAAAACACTGTGTCAAATCACTTTAATTTCAAGATTGAAGTGGCTGAAACTTAAACTGTAGGCGCATGACAAACATTTCTACACCACATTATCGCATTTTTCTGTGAAAGCAAGTTTTGTAACTAGATTAACACCACGGATGCCACTAGATCCTTACCCTTTCAGATCACCTGAGTTTATCCCCGGTTTTTAGTGGGGATTCGTATTACTCGATCTTCAGTTTTATCTGTATGTTTTTTAGATCGTTGTTTGGCAGTTTGTCCTTTTTCTTTTAGCCATTGTGTTGTCTGTCCTTCGATTTAAGGGTTCTGATTACCCCTTTGGTATCTTCAAACTCTTCTTGACTAACTAGCGAAATTAAGTAAAACTGTCATGGTCCTTTCGTGGACCTATTTCTAAACTATATTCATCTTTCCAAGATGTCCACTGCTACTAAAAATAGACATCTATCGCACACAACTGAGCCAATTGCCACCATAGTTAGATATATACTAATAGATAGAGGTTTCTAATAGATTTGAGTTATTTTGTGTATGTCAATACTGAAAATGGCTGACAACCTAGAGAGGGCCGCCGTGGTAGTGATCGTATGGTAATTGGATTTTTAATTACCTATGCATTCAGTGTCTACCATCAACTAACGTTGTGAGTTCGAATCCCATTCAGGCAAGGATTACTCAATGCAACATTATGTGATAATGCTTGCCAGTGACTTGCGGCAGGTCGGTGGTTTTCACGGGGCACTCCGCCTTTTTCCACCAATAAAACTGTCCACCACGGTATAGCTGTAATATTGTTGAAAGTGGCGTTAACCATCATAACTCTAACACCTAACACGACAACACAGAACTAAGGTAAACATAAGACCATACGAGAAATATGCATGCAGCTTTTTTTTAGGAACTCTTTCCCACACTTAAACCAATTCATATTTTTAAGAAGATCTCCATCAAAAAAGTATAATGGATGAATCATACTCTTGAAAGCTTGGTATTCCTGATACTTATGTTCTTCCACCGTTTTGTTATTCTCAAGACATCTTATCAATGTCCATTTATTTATTGTTCATCTAATGAAATATGTTTGCTTTACGTCAGAAGAGTTTGAAGATACCAAAGGGGTAATCAGAGTCCGTAAATAGAAGAAGGACAGACAACACAATGGCCAAAAGATACCATAGGGGTAATCAGAGTCCGTAAATAGAAGAAGGACAGACAACACAATGGCCAAAAGATACCAAAGGGGTAATCAGAGTCCGTAAATAGAAGGACAGACAACACAATGGCCAAAAGATACCAAAGGGGTAATCAGAGTCCTTAAATAGAAGGACAGACAACACAATGGCCAAAAGATACCAAAGGGGTAATCAGAGTTCGTAAATAGAAGAAGGACAGACAACACAATGGCCAAAAGATACCATAGGGGTAATCAGAGTCCGTAAATAGAAGAAGGACAGACAACACAATGGCCAAAATATACCAAAGGGAGGTAATCAGAGTCCATAAATAGAAGAAGGACAGACAACACAATGGCCAAAAGATACCAAAGGGGTAATCAGAGTCCGTAAATAGAAGAAGGACAGACAACACAATGGCCAAAAGATAC